>APFE030212286.1:26548-51663 GCA_000404065.3 Pinus taeda | reverse complement strand
GGGAGATTGTTGGGTTGTGTTATATTCTTTCCATGACTAACCTACGTAGTGAACCGGGGGGTTAGAGGGGGGGTGGAGTCCCCCCTTCATTGCACGGATTGTGCAGCAGGAGGGTCACAGGGGGGGTGGCAGCCCCTGTCTAGGGCAGCACCCTGGGAAATTTTTTTTTTGGACCCTATATTAGGTTGGGCGAACCTACATATGGTTTTCGGTCCATGGTTTTGGACACGATGGTTTTTCAGTCCATGGTATTGGATGCTTCAGCATGTATAAATATGTATTGCAACATTGAAAGGAACATAATGAAAAATCAAGGTGGTAGTCCCGTTTTTGGGATCCAAGGGAAAATCTTTGTGCATATGTGTTTTATGTGGTATGCTCTCGCATTGTTTATTTTCTTTGTTATAGAATTCATATGTAGGTAATTTCTTTATAGGGTTAAAACCTACACTGACGATGCATTCCATAAAATCAACATCAATTTCCTCATGATAAACTTACTACCATCATGACCAATCATTTTGTAATGCAGCAAGCACATGGAATGCAAGTGTAAGAGACACACATGCAACCGACATGCATGCATGACCAAGCACCTTCACATGAGGAGAGCTCAACCATGCTATGATATCACTCTATAAGGCCCCCTCTCAGGCCTACCCAAAGTAACCATGCCAACCAGGGTAAACATGAGGAGAGATGCTACTATGATCAAATTCAACCTCCTATGTCACCTTAAGGAATTGGAATCTACAGAACATCACATCTAGTCATCCAACATCATCAACAGAATCGCCATGAGACATTTCAACCACTCACACAGCCTATCCCTATGTCCCATTAATATTATGTAGCTCTTAGGCCATAGCCGCACTCATGTTATGGGCAAGGGAGTGACTAGAAACCCAGAGCATCTCTCACAGTCTTACCTGCTAGTGCCTGTCGACCAAAATTGCTAGTTTTGTGCCAACGACCCTGGGATTTAAGCCACTTTTCTAGCCCAGAATCCTCACCTATACCCAAAACATGTTCTAACTTCTAAGATTAATTAAAAACATGAAAAAATGTTATTCAATCAAAAATCACCCTCAAGACTAGGCCTGAGCATCCCTAACTAGGATTGACATTCTGTCAAACACTTGGCATCAATGAAGCCTATAGGTCTATGATACAAGATAAAGAATAAACGACTGAAACAAGTTATGAAACATAACCATAAGGATCGCCTCCTTCTCCATTGAACTAATACATCATGAATTAGGTCTTGCACCACCCATTTAATAGTTACAAGTAAATATATGAAATAACCATGACATAAAGCATTCATTCAACCATGTGCTAGGTATGTCTTATATTATTTCCATGACTACACCATGCGCGAGGGGCGGTAGCTCCCCTACATGTGGCTCAAGACAATGCCCCAATTTTTTTTTTGGTCCCTATATTAGGTGGGCGGACCTACCTATGGTTTTGCAAATGGATTTTGCGCATGCTTTTGGGCATGATGGTTTTCTATCCATGGTATTTTGTAAATATGGTCAAGGAAACTATGGTTATGTTCTAATAGAGGGTTAATGGATTGGGGTTTCCAGATTCTTCATCACATATATATATGTATTGTAACATTGTAAGGAATATAATGACAAATCAATCTGGTAATCCCAGGTTTGGGATCTAGGGGAAAATCTCTATGTATATCTATTTTATGTTTTATGCTATTGCCATTGTTTATTTTCTATTTTTTAGAATTTGTATGTAGGTAATTTATGTACGAGGTTAAAACCTACACCATTCTTATAAATATCATAGATACGATAGCCATTAAATCCACGTATAAATTAGTGCAAGAGTAAGAGAACTTAGCTTTTATTAACCATAGGAAAATCCAACTAGGTTCGATACTTCCACCTACCACCCGACCATAAACATGGATGAACCAAAACTCTCTTTCAACCAGTCACCCCTGTCCCATATTCCAAGCATGAATGTGGGATCTCATAAAAAAACCAATCCAATAACAACCAAGGGAATCTAGAGGTTAAACCACCTCCACCCTCATCAAATCATGATCACACCAAAACTGGTGCTCCGATCACAACCAAACAAAACTTGGAATTCCATTTGGAATCCACCACTATCCTTGAGGATTTTTTCATCTCCTTATCTCTTGGGATTTACAGCAATTGAAACAGGATCACTTGGACCTAAATTGAGACCATTCTATCAAGATTTACTGAAATCCAAACTCAAATCACTAGATCCTAAACCGAGACTTCTCCCTTAGGCTTTACCGTGTATCCCGCCAAAATTGGTCAAGAGATTCCTAGGCCTTTGGGAATGGAACTTGAGATGACATCTACCCCAGGTTCTGAAATCCATCTAGGAAACCAAAGCTCGAAAACCAAAATAAAATCCCAACATACAATGGCATCCATAAAAAGGCTAGGCTAGGCTAAAATCCACTATCATGACCTAGTAAAACCATGCCACTGACAGCAAGAGAACCATACACCAACATGAAAATCCATGCATGTCCAAACTAGCTAGGAAACCACACATGCAAAAGTTTCTTGCAAGTATTTCTGTTGAAGTTGCTTGATCCCGCTCTTCCTTCCTTGATCCTTAATTTCCTTCCTTTCCCTTTGCTTGTTTCTTCTTCCTTGATCCAAAGGTAGAGTGCTCCAAGAAAACTTTAAGTGAGAAAGAGTGGGAGAGAGAGAGAGAGAATAATGAGAGATCTCCAAACTTTCCTTGAATAATCTTACACTGTCAAGACCTGCCCACTGAACCTCAAAAGGCTTTTTATGAATGAGGCCTCTATTTTCTTCATTTTCCATTATTTTCCTTCAATTTCCCCCTCACATGAAACTTGTGACATTTCACCTTACCTTTCTCCTAAGTTCCTTTATTTTCATAAATAAATGTGCCAAAAATGCCTTTTTTCCTTTTAATGCCTTTGCCTTTGCCTTTCCCAATTTCCTTTGCCCTAAACACACATCCCATGATGCCCACTAGGATATCTTTGCCCAACATTCAGCTTGGAATACATTTCCTTTACTCGTGGTCTTATTTTTCTTTTATTAACTTTTATTACATGAACTTTTCACTAGGGCTGTTACACTCCTAATAATCGCGTTGTCTAATTTTTATATCTTGGGTTGTGAAATTTTAGAAAATACAATCAAAGGAATTAAATCTTCTTAGATGCTCCTAAAATCGGTTATCAAGTAGGTCATGCTGGAATTTATAGAGAATTTATTCTATAATGTCTCTTTTTGGAGGTTTGAGAAGTTGAAACTTGGACGATAGTGAGGAGAAAAATTCCTAATCATCTGTTATAACTTTCAGATCTTGAGTCAATATATTTGAGGAAATATGACTAGAGGAAGTTGCACTTCCTAGATGCTCCTAATATCATGCATCAAATAGGTCATATTGGAATTTTGTTATATCTTTTCTTCTAGGAGGTTCTAGAAGTTGAAGCTTTGAACATAGTGAGTGAAACTTCACTGATCATTTAGCACTACCTTGATATCTTGAATTGAAATATTTTAGGAAATATGATTAGAGAATTTGAGCTTCCTATATGCTCCTAAAATCATGTGTTAGATGGGTCATATTCACATTTTTTCTATAATTTTTCTTCTAGGATGATATAGAATATGAAACTTGGATCATAGTGAGGGGAATTCCCACTAACTATCTAGCTCAGTTTTGAGAAACTGAATTTCTATAATTTCAGATATATGTCCCAAGGAAGTTTCTATATTATTTTTCACGCAAAGTGTTTGAAGAAATACATAAATTGTTTAATGATTACTTGCATACAAACTATTTGATGAATTTCCTGAATGAAAATCTTGTCTTATGGATGGGGATTATATTGTTGTATGTTAGCATTGTTTTATGATAATACTATTTTGACTTCCATATGCATATATGCATGCAAATCATTTAAAGAAATGTGTTAAATGTTTTTTATTACCATTTGCATTCAAACTATTTGATAAAATATCTCAAAGACATAAATCAAAAGTTGCATCACTGAGTGGTATAGTTGTTTTTTTGTATGTTATAAGTGGAACCAAAGCAATTCTTCTTATTTGGTTTCATACAAAATGTTTGGAAAAATGTCTACAAGAAAAAGACTACTAAATTGATTGTATACAAGTATTTGAAGAAATATTTACATGTAAACTGTTTGAAAAAATGTATGAGAGATAAAAATCGAGTTTTTGTAAGCGTGGTTAGGATAAGTTTAATAGGTGTATGTGACAAAATTGTATCAGAGCATACTATCGAGTTAGTAAAAAGAACAAGAAAATTTTGGTTACCCTATAACTTGTATAAGTCATTAAGCGAACTACGTAAGTGATATACAATATGTGTAAAAAACACGTTGAGGACAAATTATGTTTGTAAATAGGTGGTGCAAGTGGAACAATAGTTATTGGTTAGGAGAAGTTCAGTTAAGGTGATGTACATTGTGAAAGAGACATAACTAAAGAGTGTTCATATATAACATGATTTCAAGCTCTGTTTGATGGCTTACTAATATAGATTAATGTTAAATACGTCTACATATTAGGATTTCATGATTTTAATGTTAAACAAGCTTGTATATTAGAATTTATTGATAGTTCCCATAGAAATGCATGATATTGCATGTAGACATATCAAGGGAGATTATAAACATGATACTAGTGAGTTATTGGAGCATGTAGCATTTATATTTTTTCTTTGTACCAAACTAAAACCATAAATAGGTAGATTTGACATTCTCTCTAAGTGATTGAATTTAACAATGAAATCACAATGCTAATTATGGTGAGATGAATGTAAATAAAGATGATATCGAAGAAAGGAATGGAATAACACATATGGGATCGGTACTATTATAAGTCTCTTAGACTCGTTGCCTTGCACTACAAGACTTTTGATCAAGTTTCAAGCAAGACAATGCTTTTAATGAATCTTTCAATAAAGATGAATCTGATGTTAGATCGATACTTTCAACATTACTTATTGGTTATGAATGTGATGATTTTAACATTAGGATAAAATGGTAACGTAGAGACTTTTCAATTATAATGAAGCATCCTTCTAAACTAAAGTTAGACTTTGGTATGTCAGTGCCTAATTTTTTATGTTTTAGACAAACTAAATATGAAACTCTTAAAAGAGAAAGACGGACATGTTTTGTGCCCATGACCTACATGCAACTAAAAAGTAAATTAAATGGTAAGTAGCATAGTTACAAAAACATGATTTAATAAGTTACTTGTTCATTAAGATTGAAATCTTGACTTGTGGTTTATGAAACCTATTTATAGGAAGGAAGAATTCTACATATGACATGTTTTTGGAAATATTATAATCCCACCTACACCATGCTTCTAATTGTTTGATGTTCCATACATGCTCATTTTAATTGGCTTCTAATAATTTAAAGAGCATTCTCTTCGATTATTTTTGAGTTTTCACATGAGCTTGAGGTAGTTTGATGAGTGCAAAGCATTAATACAAATATTTATCATTATGTTGATGTCGAGAAGTTTCTAGAATTATTATTAGAGGAGACTTTTGGACAAAATAGGTAAAATAAGAAAAATAGTGCTTTTTGAGTTGAAAATTGAATAACTAATTAAATTTTAAATAGCTATGTTAAAAGGAATATTTGAGTTGGTCATATAAAATTCAAGGATGAGTGTGTCATGTATCTATTTTAAAATATTGAATAGAGATCTCAACATATGATTAGTGAGAATGTTTGGGATATGATAAGTACCCAACAACCCTTCAAACTTAGAAATTCATCCCATGAGAAATCTAATATATATTGTTCCGCTGAGAAATGGATATCCATATGATCAACAAGTTTTTCTTCGATTTTTAACATTATTTAGAAACATGAAGGTAAATTTGTTGACTGAGGAGGCTTGCTAGCCTCCTAACCTAATGATTTATCCAAGGCTAAATTACAAAGCATAAAGACAAACAACCCTACGAACTCGATGATTTACCCTTGGATGTCGAACTAGGTGAAATATTCTATTTTGGGCCTAAGAAAGGCATATACATTTTTTCTATATTTCTTGAAATTACCAAGAAAATGTAAATCACTAGGTTGGGCAGTCAATAAAACTATAAACACAATGATATTTACTTTATGACATGTGTAACTAAAAACAACTTATCTCTTAAGCCAATCAATTTGCTGTTCAATGCTTGAGATCAACAATTGGCTGTTTTATTCATAGTTTTTCTTTCTAAAATGTAAACTTAATGTTACTTCTAAATTCACTACTGAAGTATTCTTTGGTTTGTCGTTTTTCTTTTCAATTACTTACTTATTTTGCAAATTCAACATTTTCTGGAATCATCCCAGAAAGAGAGGATACATTTCTTCATCTTAAAAGTGGTGCCAATGCCTAGGAGGCTATATTTTGCACTTCAATTCTATTTTTTTACATGCTACATTTATTTGTATATTTGGAGTACTAGAGTAGCATGATTAAGTTTTAATCGTCAGTCTCATTTAGTGGATCATATACAATTTTTTTTGTAGTGCCAAATAATTTTCTTTATAGGCCTTGGAACTAGTTTGAAATTTGCAATAAATATGAATGGAGGGATATAGACATATTTTGAAACTCTGAAGTTAATATTATTCATAATATTACTTATTATAGGTACAAGATGATATATGTAGAAATGAAATGATATGGTATAATCAATTTTTCTATGGAAATGATGTATTGTAAGAGCCCATGTATATTGAAGCTGAATACAACATTGAAACAAAATGCAAGAACTTTTGAAATTTGGATGAAACATGTGCATAATACGAGGATGGTCACTAGTGATATTTCTTATCTTTGAAATGAAAATAACAACATGGTTATATATCTTATATAACTTAGTATAAAGTTCAGGCTTGAACGAGATATAAATTAGGATATATCTTATTAAAGTATGACATTACTTTATAATTAGAAATATTCTATGGTTGCTAGGTCTCATTTTACTGTTGGATATGGTGAGTCATTTGCAAAAATCTTGTTAATAATGAGAAAGTTGTGAAGTTATAATAGAAATATTAATTGATCAAACCTAGTTTATTTCAATCTCTTAATAATCTTGGTTTGTTTTACATAATTTAAGGATGGACATGAATTAAATACATTATTCATGAGTCTATAGAGTAAAATATTGTATATTGTAGTATCCCTTTTTTCATCCCTGAGTTTTGTAATGTAAGAAAAGGATGACAATGCTAGAGAGATAGCATGGATATCATGCCAAAGCTAGTGATGTAAATATCTTATTTAATTTAATTGTAAATTGATAAAGTTGAAGAAGAGGATAATCCTATACTTAGTAGGATAAACAATAGATCAATATTAGGAAAACAAATTAAGTTTTATATAGAAAAAAATTTACATCTTCCAAAATCTCGATCAATTTTCTATATTTCATATTTTTACACTATTTTGAAATTCATTATTAAAGTATTATCTTGAATCATCATTCGAAGTAAACATATTATTGTTTTTTCCATGTTTTTGTTAATGTCAATGTTTCATGAGATATTATCATTAGCTTTCATTTACCATAATCCATTTAACATAAAACCCTATATAACCATATGGAATTAAGAAGCATTCATACCAACACATGAACCACTTACTAAACATATGTATATATTAAAAGCATGAAAGAAACTAATGCATCATATTATATGCACACCATAATTGAAATTGAAGAATGCTTCTTCATTCATTAGCCTCAACATAAGCATTACAATCTTAGTTTCTAGTAGGATAGCCATACAGTGTCAAACACTCCATAAACCTTATCCATAGTAGTCAACCTATTTCCTATAGACTAGAAGGGTCTTTTTCGATAGATTGTTTACCTTTATTGAAGTTGAATGTTCAACACATAATTAGATTAGCTTGTCCAATAAATATGCACTAGTATACAATGATCATTCTCTGTGTCTTGTGTAACTATCTCATAGAAACCCCTAACATGGTTAAAATTCATCCAAGTGGCATGTTATCCATCTTATTGTGTAGCAATCCTTGAAACAAAATGAAGAGGATGGAAAGGAACTTGTCACAACTTCTTTAATGACCCATGGTTCATTTTTCAAATATTCTTCCTCAGTTCAACAATTTTTTATCCATTCCATCCTTTCAATGTTTTTTATGGTTAGTCGCCTACACCTATTAATCTAATTTGGATCATTATATTCTTTTTCACCCATCTTAGTGCATTTGGAGTGGAAAAATTGGAGGAATCAACTCACAAGACCATTTTTACTGGTTGGACGTAGTTGGGTGAAATTGGGTCTAAAACCTTTCTAGAGCATTTTGAGGCATCAAAAGAGGTCTTTTAGGGGGTAAAACCTCTCCTTTTTCGCGTGGAATATTTTCATGATATTCTACACACAGACACATTTCCAACGAGGTAAGGAGTGCATCAATCAAAGTCTGTATGCAAAAGTTATTCCACGCAGAAGTTGACCTTCCTATTTTCACACCTATAGCTCGGGAGGATGCTGCATCAACCTCCATTATTCATGGAAAAGGGGCTATCCATGTGTTTGTGATGTAAAATTCTTTATAGGAGTCTATTGTGTAACTCTAGCTAAGAGTTGATGTAGTCAAAATTAACCACTAGTAGGCTATTAGTCTGTGTTATAACCAAGCCACTAGGACGAAGAGAGATTTCGTTCTTTCAAGAGAATTTTGTTCAATGTTAAGCGAAGATAGTCAGGAAAGATAGGATGAAGATAACAAAAAGAGGATATGTGTACTATGTAGCCCACAGACCACATGCATTACTTCTTTGCACCTGCATCCATATTTCCAGATAGAGAAAGAGGGTGAAGTGACATCACCTTCTAGCTAGTTTTTCTCCCTAAAGGGTTTCCCAAAGAGCATATCTTGTGTCTTATGTGTGTGTGAAAGTATTTTTTCATTCTCTAATTTTCTGCATATTCATATTCACATGCATGCACTAATTATTGTTAAATTTACAAATCTTAAGGTTTAATAAATTGTAATAGTGTAGAATTTTTAGAGTTTTAATATAATATTATTAGATATGTTGTGATGAACTTTCCAGTGGAATATCCACGGTAGTTTACGGATCATTTGGTATTAGAGTGAGTTTCCTTTCATATTTTGTGGAGGTTGCAGGGATCTAGATTAGCGGGGTTGAAAATCATAAATCCCTAATCATGGTTGACTAATCTATAAATGAACCTCATGATCCTACGGAGGTGAGGTTTTCACAGTTCGAACAACAAGTCGCAGATATAACCGCAATGTAAACCTCCTCATGGAGAACGTAAGCAATAAGTTGGGAATATTTGGAGAAGATGAGGGTCCAAATGCAGAGGAAAAATCAAAAGGTAGAGCAGGAGATCAAGAAGACACGGAGAACTAGCTGAAGAAAGAACCTTGAAAAGATCAACCCATTTCGAGTGTCGTGAACCAATACCTGTTCATAATCTAAGCAAAAGTTGATATTAAGTTGTAACACAACAAAAGTGATGCTCTGAAGCTGAACCACTAGTTGCAGCAACTAGAAGTTTATTTCAGTGTCCATCATATCAAGGAAGGGAAAAATATCTCATTTGTGTGGCTTAAACTATAGGGCCATGCATTAACTTGGTGGGAGAGCCACATCGAAACCCTGAGGTTGGAGGGAGAACCTCCAGTGGCTAAGTGGCAGGATTTCAAAACCCTCATAAATTCATAGTTTTATTCCATTGGGTATGTGGAAGACCAGTGGATTTGGTCGCATTACTTCAGGGAAATGTCAGACCAAAGCGTGGAGGAGTACACCACGAAATTCAAAAACATGGCTATAATGTTGGGTATCTCTCCAAAGAACCCAAATGCACTGCTCAATTAGTTGGGGGGTCTGCACCACCATCTACGGGAGCAAGTGATGTTGTTCAAGTCCCAATATATGGATGAGGCTTGTGTACAAGCGCAATACCTGGAGAACATAGTCCTGCAAAGAGCGCAATCACGTGGATCGAAGTAGAAGGAGAAACAAGAAGCGTTTAAGGAGGGGAAGACGAACCAAAAAGGGGGAAAAGATAAAAATATGGCAACACAACGAACCAGTGCAAATATCCTAGAAACCACTACAACATTGATGGCATGCAGAGGAGAAGCTATGGAAGTTTCATCTAGACCTAAATCCAAAGAACAAGAAGAAAGATAATAAGAAGACGAATCTCATGGCCACTGATTTGAGCAACCAAATTGGAAGTAGCTCAAACATGGATGAGAAGATCATCTCTACATCAGTGCAGAAGGAGGTGAATATGAGTAGCCTTCAGCAACAATAAGAGAAATAAATTACCAAACTCTTCCATATAAAGATACAGGTCAAGAAGACAAAGATTGATGCTCTGTTTGACTCAAGATCACAGGTGAATCCCGTTGCAGAAAAAATTGGTCAAGAATTCAAGGTTGGATGTCTGTGATTATTTGAACCCATATCCACTACGATGGGTAAATAAGGATGCAGAGTTCAAGGTAACAAAATAGTGCAAAACTAGATTTGTTATCAGTGCTGATTTTATTACTGAAGTAGAGATGGATGTGGTTCCCCTTGATGTATGTGGAGTTGTGTTTGGGAGTCCCTACATGTACATGCGTGATGTAATATTCATGAGGAGAGCTAACTAGTATTGTCTCATCAAGGATGGAAAATAGTTCATCATCAACATGCGCCAAGGCAAGGAAAAAGTTTTACTAGTAAGTGCCAACCAAGCCAAGAAATTGATCAGTTCCAATAAGAAGTATGTTTTATTGTTTTTAAGAGAAATTCGGTTTAAAGAAAAGTCAATAAGAGGCAAGTCATCCTTGGAGGGGTGTACTAAGAAAAAAAAACAACAATTGGAGGAGTTTTTACAGGCATACAAGGATGTGTTCTAAGATCCCAAAGGGTTACCACCTAACAGAGAAATGGAGCAAGAGATCGAGTTAGTTCTAGACTCCCCATTGCCAAATATTGGGTTGTACAGGAAGTCTATTATAGAATCAAGTGATGTGAAGAAACAATTGATGTAGCTACTAGAATATCGTGTCATTTGACCACGTACATCACCATGTGGGTCACCCATCACCATTGTACCAAAGAAGGATGGGACTTGGCAGATGTGTATATATTACAATGCTTTGAATAAAATAACACTCAATAATTGATACCCCCTACCTAGGATAGATGATATGATCAATTGGTTGCACCAAGAAAAGTATTTCACCAAGGTAGACTTGAAGTATGGATATCACTAGGTTCGAGTCAAAGAAGAAGATACATGGAAGACCACCTTCAAAACTAGGCAAGGTTTGTATGAGTGGTTAGTAATGCAATTTCGCTTATGTAATTCACCAACTACAATTATGAGATTAATGAACGATATATTGCACCCTTTTATAAAATCATTTTCTATTGTCTATCTAGATGATATACCAGTATATAGTGCTACTAGGGAGGAGCATATTTCACATTTGACACAGGTGCTACAAACATTGAAGAAGCACCAACTGTTAGTAAATATCAAGAAATGTGAGTTTACGCAACACTCTTTGGTGTATGTGGTTAGTGGAGGAGAGCTGAAGATATATCCTTCCAAGATGGAGGCCATCATAAAATGACCGATGCCTACTAATGTTTCTGAGGTCAAGAGTTCCATTGGAGAAGTAGTGTACCTGACAAAATTCATAGTCTCATTTTCAACAGTAACAGTACCACTCCATGCCTTAATAGCAAGTGGAAAGATTTTCCAATGGGGAAAAGGTCAGCAGAAGACTTTGGAGGAGCTAAAGAAGAAGATCAATGAAGCACAAGTTCTACAATAACAAACTGGCAGTGGCCCTTTGAAGTGGAGACAAATGTGAGTGGTTATGCTATGGGAGTTAGCTTGATGCAAGGAGAAAGGCCCATTTGCTACCATTCTGGAGTATTTCATGGGGTAGTTCCTAACTACCCTATCTATGACAAGGAGCTCTATGTCGTGGTGCAATATGTGTAGAAGTACAAGCACTAGCTGATGGGAAAGGAGACAATAATCTACGCAGATCACTAATGAGCACCAGAATTGTAGCAAGGATGTTGCAACTCCTGGGCTATCAACTTTACTTATCAACCTGGGGTTCATACAAACTTGGAGGTGAGAGTGTTGTATGCACAAGTAAAAGTGATGGTCTTGCCCATTGTCACTATTCAGCTAGCGAGAGACCACTAGGGTTCCAAGCTAGACTTCTACGGAGTCAGAAGAAGCTTGATTCTTTCATGGAAGAAAGGTAAATCTACTCTAAGTGAGTTACTCTACTGCATTAATGGAGAAGGTCAACATGTAATGCTAAATCACACCATTTCCTAATTAACAATTTAAGGAACTATGTTAGGCATAAATGCTAAATTAACATAAAACAAGTGCTACTATCTAGGTTGTAGAAGTAAGAATCATCAAACAATACTAATGTGCAAGTAAAGATACTAAACTAAATTTGTTTTTGATTTTTTGGTCTTTTTATGCAAAATCAAGTATGCAAACTAATTATTCTTGTGGATGTGGCAGGTGTATTAAGGGTGTTTGAGGTTGGCTAGAAGGTTTAAGAAGTGGTTTGATGGTGTGGAGTCTCCCTAGAAGGATTTTTGTGACTTCGTAGAGGTTTTCCATCGATTTGGCCTCAAAACAGGTCGTTTCAGGAAAACCTAGAGGATATACTAGAAACCTACAGGATGATCCTGTAGGAATTACAGGAAACCTACAGGATACAACCAAGAGCTAAGTGTGAGGTGTAGGAGGTGATGGGAGGCTTAGGAAAGGTGTGTGATTGGTGGAATGGAGTGGTAGAAGGCCTAGGATCACTCAGGAGTCAATATCCAAGGTAATAGATGGCTAGATTCACTCAATGTGTTTGGGAGGATTTCAATAAAAAATGATGAAAAACTAGTGAAGGTGATGGTGAAAACAAGGGATGGATAAGGTGGATGAAGTGGAAGTTGATTTTTGGTTATGAAGTCTTAGTCTCCTCCCGAAGCACCTCCTCTGCATAAAACATGTGTGTCTTCCAAAATGCTATGCAACAAGATATATTTTCATAAACTAGAAAAGCAAAATTAATGAATCAAATGCCTATACTATGCATGAAGAAAGTTGTTGAAAGGAATGAAATCATGAGTGATATCTATTGCAGAAATGGAGATGCAAAATATGACAATGAAATCTACCTTTCAACATTAACCAAATACTAAATTAAAGACAACAAACTCCAAAGCACATAAAAGAACTAGAAATCTATGTTTTTGGGGTTTCTTAAGGGTCCCTTCCTCAAGTCATGGTCCCAGAGGGAAGAAGTGAGGTTGATACACCTGCTAAAAACCTTGTGGTGATCCTTTTTCTCCTCGATAACATTCTACTTGAAATAAGGCACAAATGGAAGCACACTATTAAACAACCAATCTAATCTACACTAGTTGTAATGGAAATGCATCTAAAAAGCAAATTACCAATGAAGCTATGAATATACACTAAACATACATGTAAAATAAAGAGGATCCTTGCCTTATAGGGTTGGGCCTAACCCAAGAGCTACAGCCCTCTGAGTTAACTCAATGTTGGCTCAAAACAAAAGTCATTCTTATTACCAAAACAACAAATTACATCTACAGAATTGTCACAAGTTTTGCAGCTCGAAAATAGATTAGAGTTCTCCAATCAAAAATCCAAATCATATTGAGGTCCTAGGCCTCTCTACTTATACATTTGAAGTTCCCAACGACTTCATTAAAATTATGGAGGCTCAACACCCAAACGTGAGATAAACTAGTGCTTTGCATCTCACTTGCTCAACTGCCTTCCAGTCCTCATGATTTGGTTGTTTGCACTCCGAGATGATGTGATGAAAGGAGGAATATTCAAATGGAAGAGTAGTAAATGAGGAGGATTTACCTCCAACAATCCCTCTCCCTTATCCCATTCGAGCATTGAACTTGGTCTTTTCCAAAATTCCTTGATTTTCTCCTTTAATCCTGCATTAAAATGCATATTAGACCACAAAGTATAATATCCAACTCTAACTCACCTCATAAACAAATATAATAAAAAACATGTAATAAGTTATGAGAAAAGTTGGTTTGACTAAGCTAGGAGGTGAATTGAGGCCCATATAGTTACCCAATGATGAGGCTCATCATCACCCCACTACTGAAAGTGTTGCTCATCCTCTGAGCAACTTAAGGAATATCCATATCCTTCATGGCTCTAGTGGCCTCTATGACATCCCATGCCTCTTTTGTGGTTTCCTCTTCTTGTTCATAGAATACTTCTCTATTTTCTACCTCTTCCCATTGCCTCTTTTCTTCTTCTTCTTGTAGATCTTCACCATCTCTATCAGTTTCCTCCTTAATTTCCTCCTCTGTTTCTTCATAATCCTCCTTCTATTCTCCCTCTTCTTCACCATCTTCATCATGTTCCTCTATGTTAGATCCTTCTTCATCCATATTCCATATCATCCTTATCTCCTTTTGTATCTTCCTCTTCTTGTTTTACTTCCTCTTCACTGGCATTAGGACTAACATCATAAGTGAGTGCTTTGATGTCATCCTTTGTTGGCATGTCTCTGAAAACTGACCGTGTTATAGGAGTTATGAGGTTTTGGAGGGCATCTTATATGATGATCCTAATCAACCCATGGTGAGTTAAATGTTTGGAATTTCACTTCTTCACTTTGATGCTTGACTCTATGAGTGATTGAAGCAGGAAGTATTATATGCTGAGCCTTTGGCAAGGGGGTGTTTCTGCTCCAAATCTGAATTCTTCAAGGATCCTAAAATGATAGCCATAGACCACACTATACCTACCCTCACATGAGATGTATTTGATCAGTTGGTAGACTACCTCATTCCATGGATATGGAATACTTTCCCTCCTTACTCCATTTTTGTCCTCAGTGGGTTCCTCACCTTCTAAAAAGAATTTTCTTTTGGAAACCTGGTTGTGTCCTTTGCCTTCTTTCCTCCATGGTATTCCTAGGGGAAGTGTGGTGACTCTGCTCATGAGCTCAGGGGTGTGATCTATAATGAGGCCCCTTGTTACAATAGTTGCATGGACTTTGGTGAGTGGAGTGAGGGAGAGAGAAAATTTGTGAGCCACCTCATCATCATATCCTCTGAATTTTTCGAAAAACCCCATCCAATCATGTCTTGTGAAGATTTCAAGCACTTGGGGGAATTGTTGGATTCTCATAGTGTTGCTGGGCTCTCTCCTATTAAACCCTTCTATCATATTGCCGGTGAAGTTGGAGGAGAAAATGAGAGGGTTGAAACAATTTTTCAAATACTGAAACAAAACATAGGTGACTGTTTATGTAATTCCTTTACACAGTTTCTAAATTCACTAAAACTTAGAGGATTTCTGGTTCATTTACTTGCAAAGAGGGATGTAATTACAGAGCCTACCTCTTTATATTGTATGCAGTGGCCAACTCTTGTGATATCCCTTCTAAACTATTCTTTGCCAATCCTGTAGACAATCTTTGTGTATCATGTAGGAATTCTTATGCATGATATTGTAGGAATTCCTGTGCAATTCGGTAGGAATTCCCATGCAGTGAAACGATGAAGTTTTGCTTTTGGTGGGTGGCTTGGGTATGAGAGCGACCTGAGTGAGTGAGTTTCGATGAAGTGAAATGCATGAATGCATGGGAACGCTGTTTTATTTCCTCTTATGGTGATTCGGGGTGAGGTGGTGTGCTGGTAGCAAAGGTACGTTTCCATTTTTGGACCATTGGTCCCCACTACCACCTCATCATTTCCCACTCCTCGTAATCAGCTCCCACCTTATGGATCCATAGTTTTAACCAATTTTTTCCTACTCCTTCTTTGTCTTTGAGTTGACTGTAGCCACGTGTGAGACGACACCCGGTTGTGCATGTGTTGACTGAACGAAGGTGCCCAAGTGAACTGACCACCTTTTCACTTATAAACCAACTATCTCGTAACCCTTACATTTTTTTGACTACATGATGCATATGAGAGAGTGAATGGAATACTTACCCGTGGTTCCAATGCTATGCTATAGTTGTCGAAGACCAGACGTTCTGCTGTGTGTATTTGATGCATGCTATTCTCTTCCTCCTCTTGTTGTTTGCTAATGACTTCTTTGTTTTCGCAAGTACCTGTAGTTGAAGATATGTTGCTACGGCTTTCGAGCTCCTAGATAATTATGCTGAAGGCTTGTTGCTAGTATGATTGGTATTTTGTGGGATACGCTACTACAATATTTCCTACAAGATGTCCTGTAGTTTCTTCTCCCTCAGAGCTCTTTAATCATTCTTCTTGCTGGAGCTGTGAGGATGGTGACATGGATGGAAGGAATGAGTGGGAGTGTGGAGAGAAAGGAATATTTAGGTGATGCTCTTTATTCCTCCCCGTTTCCTTTCTTTCGAAGACTGGAGAAAAAGATAATCTTGAAACTAATTTTTTTTAATGATGAGTGTAGGGATGAAGATGGTGGAAAAGGTGTGGTCATAGATGATGAAGAGGGTGAATTTTAGGGGCCTATAAACTCCATCATTTTCCTTCGGACTTCTTCCTATAGGATTTTTGGGTCACTGTAATTCCTACAGGATCATCCTGTAGATTTTTAGGGGATCTTGTAGGAATACAGAGGATCTTGTAGAAAACACAGTATTTCTATAAATTGAAGCAATGCAGTGAAAGAATGACATAAATTATGGATATATGCATGGTAATGAGTGGAAAAATAAATATGTCAGTGACAAGGGTCTCTTTGGGATCCTCCTTTTCTCCTTGACTATCCTTCTTGTTGACCTGCAAATGGAAATTTCATGATTTTTTTTTTTTTGAAAAACAATTAGGCTACCTCTTAGAGGTTTTCACCCTAGCTATTTTCCTTGGGCGCCTTAAGAAAGGCTTTCACCTAGGGATCTTTATTATTCTCTTTTTCTTCCTTTTTTTTGTTTTGACACCACTGAGCTGCCTCAAGAGGTTTTCAACCGAATGATGGGACTCATGTGCCTCATGGAGGTTCTCACCTGAGTCATTATTTTTTCCTTTTCTCAGTGATTTGATGAGGGAGGAGATGGAACTTTCTGCACTATCATCACTATTTTATTGATATCATCAATGAAATCTTGTTTTGATAAAGGTCTCTTGTAAATTTTCAATCGGTGTCTATTAACAAGCAAAGGAATGGCTTCTTCATCTATGATTCTGATTTGTACTAAACCAATATCATGGCATCTTTCCACAACATAAGGTCTGAGCCATCTTGTCCTTAACTTTCCCTTGAAGTCTTTATACCTTGAATCATATAAAAACTCCCAATCCCCTTCCTGAAATTGCTTCTCCTTGATATTTTTATCATGCTAGATCTTCCTCTAAAGTTGGACTACCTCTATATGCATGAGGGCCTGCATTCTGAATTCATCCAAACCATTCAATTGGAACAATGTCTCTTTATGTGCACTACTGAGATCCAGATCTAGCTGGGATTCCATCCTTAATGTGTTATATTAAACTTCAATGGACAACAAGGCTTTTTTCCCATAAACCAACTCATAGGGTGCAAATCCATTCGTGGTGTTCCATGTGGTATTATAGGCCCAGGTGGCCTCAACTAGTCTTTATGCCCAATCCTTCCTGTTGCTACTCACCACTTTAGTCAAGATGCCCTCCAGTGCTCTATTGGTCACCTCCACTTGCCCATTATCATGTGGATGATAGGGAGTGGAGGTTCTATGCTTGATCTTGTGATGGCTGAGAAAGTCTTCAATCATGTTGGAGGTAAACTAGCTACCCTGGTCTGTGACCAGCTCTCTAGGGTACCCAAATTTGTAGAATGCATTCTCCCTTAGGAACTCAATCACCTTCTCTTATGTTGCTTCCTTAATTGCCTTGGTTTCATCCCACTTAGTCAAATAATCAGTGCACACAATAATTTATTGTTTGTGCTTTGAAGGAGGGTCAATAGGCCCAATGAAGTCCATGCCCCACTTGTCAAATGGCTCAAAAGTCACTTGAGGCTACATAGGCATTTCATCTCTTGGAGTAGGCCTTCCCATCCTCTAGCACCGATAACACTGACTAGTGTATTTTTTTACATCCTGGTGAAGAGTGGGCCAATAATAGCTTGCTTGTAACACTTTGAATATTGTCCTCTTTGTTGAAAAGTGACCTCAATAAGGCCCATCACGACATGTCAGAAGGATGTCAATGACTTCCTCCTCACTGACACACCTTCTCAAGATTTGATCTGGGCTAAGTTTAAAAATATTGCCCCCAATCCAAGTGAAGGGGGCACTTTTCCTGACTATCTTTCTCTTTTCTTTGGACAACAAGTTTGGTGAGAATTGTGCTGATACCAAATAGTTTTCTATATCAGCAAACCACAGAAAGAGAAATAAAATAGAAAATAAGTGCTCATCCGATAACTGGCCATCCACCATTCCTTCTTCATCTACAGGCAAATTTACTCTAGACAAAAAGTCTGCAACAACATTTTCCTTACCAGGCTTACCAACAATGGTTAAATCAAACTATTGTAGTAAAAGTAACCATCTTATAATTCAAGCATTCACATCTGGTTTGTTCACTAAATATTTGATTGCATCATGGTCAGTATGCACAAATGTCTGATAGCCTGTAATATAATGCCTGAATTTGTTTAATGAATGCACAACAACCAAGAGTTCCTTTTCAGTCACTGTATAATTTAGTTCAGCCTTTGATTAATTCTTATTGATAAAATAGATAGCATAAGGCATTTTTTCATCTATCTAACCTAGGGCTGCTCCTATGGCTTTGTGTGAGGCATCAACATGAATATGAAAGAGGAGGGCCCAATTTGGGCCTCAGAGAATCAATGTAGTGGTTATCTTATCCATTAGGATTTCTAAGGCCTCTTGATAGATTTTTGAACATATAAAGAGTCTTTGGCCAACAAACCAAATAAAGGAGAGGCCAACTTGCTGAAGTCCTTTATGAACCTTCAGTAGTATCCAACTAACCCTAGGAAAATTTTGACATCTCTCTGCTTTTGAGGAGGTGGGACCCTTTTGGACGATAGCTATTTTGTTTGGGTCCACCTTCAATCCTTGCTGAGATATTGAATGACCTAGCATGGTCCCTATATTCATTAAGAATTCACACTTTTTAGGACTGGGAGACAGGTTCATTTCAACGCATTTGTGCAGTACTTTGCCTAGGTTCGACACGGCTTATTGAAAATCACAGCCATAAGGTGTAAAATCATCCATATAAATCTCCATCGTATCATGGACTAATTCAGTGAAAATACTCAAGACTTCTCTCTAGAAAGTGGCAGGAGCATTGCATAGGTCAAAAGGAAGGACCCTATAGGCAAAAGTACCCCAAGGAAAAGTGAATGTGGTCTTATCCTAGTCTTCCAGGAAGATTTGGATTTGGTTGTACCCATTGAATCCATCTAGGAAAGAGAAAAACCTTCTCCCTTCCAGGCCATCTAGCACTTGGTCAATGAAGGGTAGAGGAAAATGATCCTTCTTTGTGGCTTTGTTCAACTCCATATAATCGACACAAATTCTACACTTACCATTTTTCTTGGGAACTAACACCAAAGGAGAGACCCACTCACTGTCAGAGATAGGGTATATGAATCCTGCATCTAGCAATTTTTGTAGTTCTTCTTTGACTATATATTTAACAGTTGGATTCATCCTCATTTGTGGTTGCTAGACTGGCTTGCAACCTTATTTGATGTATATGTGGTGAGTACACACTGAGGGCTGTACTCCCTTCATTTCTTTGTAACTCCAAGAGAAGGCTTCTATATTTCCTTTAACATGTTGCATAAATTCTCTTCTTGGAGAGTAGAAAGAGATGGATTGATTTTCAAGGTTCTCTCTGGGATGAATTCTATGGTTTTGACACGGAGTGGGTTGGAATCGGCCAAGCATAAGTCAATTGGATGATTTTTCTAGGTTTCCTTTACTACTTCTTCTAATGGTAATGAAGCGAGAGTTGGACTTTGGAGTAGGTGTTTAATCAATTCATCCTCATCCTACTGTCGTCCTCCCATGGTTTCTTCTAAAGCTTAAAGTTGGGTGGAATAAACTTAATCTTCTTCCTCCTCCTCCAACCATAAAGGTAAGTCATGCCCTAGATAAGGTTGAGCAGGAGGGTATAGGACTAATTGCTTGGACATTTGCCCATCCTTGATGGTCATATTCCCATCTCTGTAGCTAATGTAAGCATTGGCAATGGCTAACCATGATCTCCCAAGGATGAGAGAGTAACTAGTAAGCTTAGCCTTAGGCTAGAGAACTAGGAAATCTGTAGAGTACTCCCAAGAGTTAATGGAGACCATCACATCCTCCACAATTCCCTCAGGGGTTATTGTGGAACGGCCTACAAGTTGCAGAACTATTGTGGTCTTCCTCAATGAACCTTGGAGGTTGAGCTTGAGCATAGTTTCCTTGGTCATCATACTAATGGTAGCCAGCCCCAAGATTGATCAAAGTGCGTGGGACAATGGTGCCATTGATGTGCACATATACTATAAGGATTCTAGGGTCCAAATATTTTGGATAGATTACCAGCCCCAGTATTAAGTCAGACAACTGCCCAATGACATTAATGGTAGGGGCATTCCTTTTTCACCTCCCTGGATGATTGAGGCACTTCTCCTTAATCAACTTATTTCAAATAGGAACATATTTTATTTCCTGGAGAAGTGGGATCTTTAAACATAGATTTTTCAATTCTCCCAGAAGTTCAGTCTCTTCTAGGGTAGGCTTGAGTGGTTGGGTTAATCTCTTAGCAAAGGGTAGATTTACTTTAAGGTTGCTTTCCTCTCTTTATTTCTCAACCTCCCTATGTGGAGGTGGTGGTTGGTTATCTAGGAGAACTATTGGGTTGTGTTATATTCTTTACACGACTAGCCCACGTCGTTAACCAAGGTGCTAGAGGGGGGGGGGAGCCCCCCTTCATTGCATCGATTGTGTAGCGGTAGGGGGGGTCACAGGGGGTTTGAGGTGTACCTGTAACCCCACTTTATGGGATATGGGGCAGCGCCCTGGAAAATTTTGGTTTTGGACCCTATGTTAGGTTGGGTGGACCCACCTATGATTTTGTGCATGATTGTCGCACATTTTTTTTATTGGACACGACGGTTTTCAGTCCATGGTATTGGATGCTTCGGCATGTATAAATATGTATTATAAAATTGAAAGGAACATAATGAAAAATCAAGCTAGTAGTCCCAGTTTTGGGATCTAGGGGAAATCTCTGTGTATATGTGTTTTATGTGTTATGCTCTCGCATTGTTTATTTTCTGTGTTTTAGAATTCGTATGCAGGTAATTTATGTACGAGGTTAAAACCTACATTTGGTATTAAAGCGGTTTTGGCTTCAAGGGGACACCTTTGTTACTGAGGGGTTTCACTCGGGCTTATGGTAGACCCTGTTTAGTGGGAAATATGCAAGATCGATTCTGGTGGTGAAAGAAGATGGTGAGCAGTGGAAAGATAGAGATTGAGAAATTTAATGGTCAGAGTTTGAGTTGTGGAAACTCAAGATGGAGGATTTGTTGGTGGATAAATATTAGTCGATCATGGTAGATCCAGGTACTAAACCAACAAGAGTGTCCGATGAAGAATGGAAGAAGTTGGGTCGGAAGGCAAAGAACAAAATACGATTATGTGTCTCAGATTTAGTATTAATGAATGTATCAAGGGGAGCTACGACAAAGGCTTTGTGGGACAAGTTAGGGACTTTCTACCAATCTAAGTCTCTGGTGAATAAATTGTTCCTACGGAAAAAGCTATATAACCTGAGGATGAAATATGGAGACTCGGTGACAGAGCATCTGAACGCATTTAATACTATGTTAAGTCAGTTAGCATCTATTGATATTAAAATTTTAGATGAAGATAAGTGCATTAGTTTGTTGTGTTCTCTACCACATTTGTGGGATAGTCTGGTTATTGCAATAGGTAGCAATGCAACTACCTTGTAGTTTGATGAAATAGTCTCATCCTTGCTGATGAAGGAGATGAGACAAAAAATATGGAGAGCCAAAATGGTGATGCCTTATCTGTACAACGATGGTCCCAGAATAGAAACAAAAATAATTCATTGAGTGGGAGATCTAAATCCAGAGGGAGATATAAATCTCCAAGAAAACCTATAAAGGTGGTGTGCTAGAAATACAGAAAGGAAGGGCACTACAAAAGGGACTGTAAATCTAAATCTCCTGATAAAGGAAACGGATTTGATGATGCTCCTTCTACAGAGGTGAAAACCAGCTCAGATGGTGGGGATGTGTACTTGGCTTCTTCAAGTACACATGTAGATCATGAGGCATGGTTGATTGACTCAGATGCATCCTTTCACTTCACTCCCCATAGAGAGATGTTCTGTGAGTATGAGAAATACGATGGTGGTGATGTATTCTTAGGGGATGATAGGAAGGCTAGAATCATTGGTCATAGAAAAGTAAAGTTGAAGTTGCAAGGTGGAAGGGTTAGAACACTTTTGGGTGTTTTGCATATTCCTACATTGGCCAAAAATCTACTTTCTTTAAGCAAGCTAGATGAGGCTGGTGTAAAAACAGTGTTCGAGAAGGATACCTGCAAAATGGTTCAAGGAGCACTGGTATTGATGCCAGGAGTTCGAATTGGAACCCTGTACAAGCTGCAAGGTAGCACTGTTATTGATGGGTGCAACAGTTTTGTGGTCCCTAAAAGTGAAGCAGAAAATCTAGTGGTCTCTAGAGAGAAGATCATGTTGTGGCATCAAAGGCTTGGACATATTGGAGAGAAGGGCCCTCGAATACTTCATGGTAAAAGTATGGTAGAAGGTATGAGTAATAGCTCTCTAGATTTTTATTTCTGTGAAAATTGTGTATATGGGAAGCAAAATCGGGTGAGTTTCCCCTCTGGTGGTAAGAGAGTGAAACAAATATTAGAGCTTGTGCATAGTGATGTGTTTGGACTTGTGAAGGTTCCATGACAAGGTAAGTCTATGTACTATGTATCATTTATAGATGAATTCTCAAGGAATACATAGATATATTTACTTAAGAAGAAATCTGAAGTCTTTGACAAGTTTAAAGAATTTAAGGCTTTGGTGGAAAACCAGACAGAGAGGAAGATAAAGGTGTTGAGGACAGATAATGGTGGAGAGTTTTGCAGTAAGGAATTTGAAGAATTCTGTAAGAAGTGTGGTATAGCACGGTAGAAGACTACTCCATATACACCTCAAAAAAATGGAGTTGTAGAAATAATGAACAAGACATTGATGGAAAGGGCAAAACGCATGCTCAGTGGTGCCAGGTTAGGACAGGAATTATGGGCAAAGGTAGTGGAGACAGCATGTTACCTGGTCAATAGATCACCTTCATCAGTGTTGGAGGATAAGACTCCACAAGAGGTATGGACGGTAAGAAACCCTCTCTTTCACATCTAAGGGTATTTGGATGTGATGAATATGTACATGTTCCAAAGGAGAAATGAACCAAGTTGGATAGTAAATATGAAAAGTGCTTCTTTATTGGGCATAAGGATGGTTTAAAGGGTTATAAGCTTCGGAACCCAGAAATAAGGAAGGTTGTGTACATCCAAGATGTGGTGTTCAGAGAAGTGAAAGATGTTATTAAACATGAAGTCCAACCAAAGGAACCTGAGAAGATAGAGTTTGAGCTAAAGGAGGAAGAATCACACTCTACAGCAGAGGAAGAATCAAAAGATGAAGAGCCACAAACTCTAGGTGTGAGAAGATCAGTTCGAGAAAGAAGGCAACCAGAAAGGTAATCCATCTTATTTCTATTCAAATTTTGCTTTATCTATTACTAACGATGATCCTAGAACTATGAAGGAAGCAATAGATTTAGAGGATGGAAAACTCTAGAAAGAGGCCATGGTTGATGAAATGGCATCTTTGCACAAAAATGAGGCTTGGGATTTGGTGGAGTTGCCGACTGCGAGGAAACCCATTGGCAGCAAATGGGTGTTCAAGAAAAAGACAAATGCAGAAGGAAAGGTGGAGGAATACAAAGCTCGATTGGTAGTAAAAGGTTATTCCCGGGTGTTGGGAATTGATTTTTGTGATATTTTTTTCTCTTGTTGCCAAGGTAAATTCTATTAGATTACTTTTGTTTGTTGCTGCTGCTTTTGATTTTGAGGTAGAACAGATGGATGTGAAGACAACATTTCTTCACGGTGATCTAGAAGAGGAAATATACATGAAGTAACCTGAAGGCTTTGCAGTGAAGGGTAAGAAAGAACTAGTATGCAATTTAAAGAAGTCTCTCTATGGGTTAAAATTTTCACCAAGGATGTGGTATCAGAAATTTGATACATTTATATAAGGACTTGGCTTCACCAGAAGCAAAGTAGATCACTGTGTGTATTTTAAATTAATTGGTGACTATGTTATTTATTTGGTCTTGTATGTGGATGGTATGTTGCTGGTTGGAAATGACAAGGAAATTATCCAGGATTTGAAGAGCCAATTGTCGTCCAAATTTGACATGAAAGATCTTGGTGCTGCAAACTATATTTTGGGCATGGAAATTAAAAGAGGACAAGCAAAGAGGAAGCTCTGGTTATACCAAAGGATGTATGTTGACACAATACTACGAAAGTTTAATATGCAGGATAGTAAACCGGTGAAGGTTCCTATTCCTGTAGGTGTGAGGTTATCTGTTGAATAGTGTCCCAAGACACAAGAAGAGGAAAAGGACATGTCCCGTGTTCCATATGCAAGTGTAGTCGGTAGCCTGATGTGTGCAATGGTCTGTACTAGCCCAGACATTGCACATGTAGTGGGAGTATTGAGCAGGTTTATGTCAAAACCAGGGAAGGAGCACTGGACAACATTGAAGCGAGTTTTCAAGTATTTGCGTGGCACTAATGACTATGGTTTGTGCTACAAAGGAATATCAGGATTGGATAGAATGTTGGATATTCATGGCTTTGTTGATGCAGACTGGGCTAGAGATCTAGATCAGAGAAGATCTACAAGTGGGTATGTGTTTAACCTATTTGGAGGTGCCAGTCAGTTGGATGGTA
>APFE030212286.1:3418-13967 GCA_000404065.3 Pinus taeda | reverse complement strand
AATATGTGGTGAAGATTCTGAAAATATTGGATATGGTGGACTGCAAGCCTGTGACTACCTCGAGGATCTTAACTTTTAGAATTTATATGGTAGTGATGTCGAACCAGATTTGGGAAATGCCTCTGAGTTCCATAAACTCATTCGCATTGATGTTCTTAGTGAACCTCCATCCGAACATATGTTTTGTAGTTAGCATTGTGAGCTCATATTTTGTTGAGCCTCACGGGATTGATGCCAAGAATCTTCTGAGATATCTTCATGGTAAAATGTGTTAAGATACACTGCCGGAGATGTAAGACTGCTTAGATATACTGATGTTGATTGGGCAGGCAGTGTGGTGGACCGTAAGAGCACTTCCGGGTGCTGTTTCACCTTGGGATCTGCTTCGATATCCTGGATGAGAAGGAAGCAGAAGTCAGTGGCTTTGAGCACAGCCGAAGCAGAATATATTGCTACTAGCATGACCTCGTGTGAGGCAGTCTGGTTATGAAAGCTCTTTAGTGAGTTGTTTGAATTTACATTTGATACCACTGTGATTCTCTGTAACAACCAGAGGTGGGATTCAATTATTGAGGAATCCTGTATTCGTCGATTGCTCCAGCAGATATACATCATCTGGGATATGGTAAGTCGATGAGCAAGGAGGCTCCAACACATTAAGATGATGTACAGGTTGATACACCTTGTCAAAGCCCCGAGGAAAGATCTAATCTATGATTTTCCCAAATGACTTGGAGTTGAGAACCCTTGTACAAGGGTCCTGCATGTTGCATACATTGAGCTCTGGGAGCTCTGAGGGCTTGTGGTTCCTACTGGAGCAACATATGACCACAGGGTGACTCACCCTCCCCTGGTTGGTGTGCACTGGAACAAGATGATTCGCTCTCTGGTGGAACAAGATGATTCGCTCTCTTGTGGAATAGGATGATTCGCTCTCCATTTTAGCAGGATTGATGTGTTCTCCTATGAGGCCTGGATTGATGTGTTCTCCATGGCAGCCTGGATTGATGTGTTCTCCATGGCGATTGTAGTAGGGGTTGTACCATACTATGACGCTGACTTCGGGTCGGTTGAGACTAGTCTGGGACCAGTGGTACATACTCCGAGACTGACTTTGTGTCAGTGTAGTACTGGTTTAGGACCAGTGAGAGTGGTACATACTATGACGCTGACTTCGGGCCGGTTGAGACTGGTCTGGGACTAGTGGTACACTCTCTGAAACTGCGATACTGGTCTGGGACTAGTGGTAAGAGTGGTACTTACTGTGAAGCTGACTTCAGGTCAACTGAGACTCGTCTAGGACCAGTGGTATGCACTCTAATTGATGCGGGATTGATGTGTTCTCCTGTGAGGACAGGATTGATTAGTTCTCCTGTCAAGGCATCCTACCCATGCAGTTTGGGACTCATGGGAAGTACCTCTCATCTGATCAATGAGTAGGGAAATGAAGTTAGGGACCATAGTAGTACCGATGGACGCATCATTGTATCTACCATACTCCCTACGCTAGGATGACCTCCATTGATATGGGATCAATGATACTGGTCTGGGACCAGTGTTAGGAGTTGTACCATACTATGACAATGACTTCGGGTTGGTTGAGACTAGTTTGGGACCAGTGGTACATACTTTGAGACTGACTTCGTGTCAGTGCAGTACTGGTCTGGGACCAGTGAGAGTGGTACATACTATGATGCTGAGTTCGGGTCAGTTGACACTGGTCTGGGACCAGTGGTACACTCTCTGAGACTGCGATACTGGTCAGGGACCAGTGGTAGGACTGGTACTTACTATGAAGCTGACTTCGGGTCGGCTGAGACTGGTTTGGGACTAGTGGTATGCACTCTGAGACTGACTTTGACTCAGTGGAGGATGATACTAGTTTAGCACCAGTGGAGTTGTACTCACTATGACGCTGACTTCAGGTTGGTTGAGACTGGTCTGGGACCAATGGTACATACTCTGAGACTGACTTTGAGTCAGTATGATACATCCTCGATCATTTCTTCTTCTTCATAATTCTAACAAAAGAAGAGCAGGACAAAACAATGCAAAGGCAGAGCAAAATAGAGCAAAACAGTACAGATCAGTACAGGGCAGGACAAGTCAAAGCAGATCAGGCAGAATTGAGCAGAGCAGTGCAAGGGTCAGGATATATAGGGCAGTGCATTTGATGGATGAATAGTAACGACCGATAGACAGATTGCAGATGAAGTTCTCCATGGTTGAGAGGGAGTGTTAAAATTGGCAACCAGGGAAAAAATTCATGGGGGTCATCTTATTCATGGCTAATAATATTTTTATTATATTCCTGTCGTCGAGAGGTGTAGGATTGATATAAAGATCATCCGATTCCGATAAGTATTCATGGAGATATGAATTTATTTTGATTATGGAATTATTATCAAGCCAACCTACAACTCATGTAGGTTCAGAAGCCCATCAGTCGCATCTATTCACCCACCAACGTTGTGTATAAATATAAGAGGACTTTTCCTAATTTGGACTCACTCATTTCATCACATATATCTCTCTCTCTACTGCGCAGATATGAGTCTCTTCTCTATTGCACTGAAATGGGTCTCTCTCTCTCACACATTTGAAGCCGGAAACTGCTGAAACTGAAGCTGCAACTGCAGAAGTAAAAATTGACTTGCGAGGCCTAGAAGATATCCTATTTGGAAATGCGATGTAGGTTCATCTAAACCTCCTCTGAAAGCCACAACTTCTGGTGGTGGAATGAAGTCAATCCGATGAATGGTTTGCAAGATATCGACTGCCCTAGTTTGAAGCCAGAAACTGTTGAAACTGAAGCTGCAACTGCAGAAGTAAAGATTGACTTGCTAGGCCTAGAAGATCTCCTATTTGGAACTATGTTATAGGTTCATCTGAACCTGCTCTGAAAGCCGCAACTTCTGGTGGTGGAATGAAGTCAATCCGATGAACGGTTTGCAAGATATCGACTGCCATAGTTTGAAGCCGGAAACTGCTGAAGCTAAAGCTGCAACTGCAAAAGTAAAGATTGACCTGCGTGGCCTAGAAGATCTCCTCATCTGAACTACATTGTAGGTTCATATGAACCTCCTCTAAAAGCCACAACTTCTGGTGGTGGAATGAAATCAATCCGATGAACGATTTGCAAGATATCGATTGCCCTAATTTAAAGCCGGAAACTGCTGAAACTGAAGCTGCAACTACAGAAGTAAAGGTTGACCTGCGTGGCCTAAAATATCTCCTCATCTGAACTGTGTTGTAGGTTCATCTAAACTTCCTCTAGAAGCCAAAACTTTTGGTGGTGGAATGAAGTCAATCCGACGATTGGTTTGTGAGATATCGTCTGCCCTAGTTTGATAATGAAGCCGCTAATGCTGATGCTGCTGATCTAGGGTTTGCTACTGCTGATATGAATCAGATTCATTGTATTATTTCTCTCTGCTGAATTATTGAAGATAAAAGAAGATTTGATCAAAGGGTTTCCCCACACATTGTGGGGTTTGTCCCTAGCTAGCCACAACATCTTGTGTCTCTTGTCTTGGCTTGTTTTCTGTCGATTGTTTAATGTTCTATCTGCACTTTACTTTATGCACATGTGATTTTTAATCGATGGAATATAATAAGAAAAAGATGTAAACTGTTATAAGCATAGAACATACCATAACTTAACAATGTGGCAGGTGGATTAAGGGTGTTTAAGGATGGCTAGAAAGTTTATGAAGTGGTTGGATGGTGTGGATGGTCCCTAGGATGTTTTTGGTGAATTCCTAGAGGTTTTCCATCAATTTGGCCTCAAAACAGGTTGTTTCAAGAAAACCTACAGGATGTACTAGAAACCTACAGGATAATCATGTAGGAATTACAGGAAACCTACAGTTTTCAACCAAGAGCTAAATTTCAGGTGTAGTAGGTGATGGGAGTCTTAGGAAAGGTGTGTGATGGGTGGAATGGAGTGGTAGAAGGTCTAGGATCACTTAGGAGTCAATATCCAAGGAAATAGATGGCTAGATTCGCTCAATGTGTTTGGGAGGATTTCAATGAAAAATGATGAAAAGCTAGTGAAGGTGATGGTGAAAACAATGGATGGCTAAGGTGGATGAAGTGGAAGGTGGCTACTGGCTATGAAGTCTTAGTCTCCTCCTGAAGCACCTTCTCTGTATAAAACATGTGTTTCTTCCACAAAGCTATGCAATAAACTATAAAAGCAAAATTAATGAATCAACTGCCTACACTATACATGAAGAAAGTTGCTGAAAGGAATGAAAGCATGAGTGAGATATGTTGCAGAAATTGAGATAAAAAATATGACAATGAAATATAGCTTGCAACATTAACCAAATACTAAATTAATGACAACAAACTCCAAAGCTCATAAAAGAACTAGAAATCTGTGTTTTTGGGGCTTCTTAAGGGTCCCTTCCTCAAGTCATGGTCCCAGAGGGAGGAAGTGAGGCCGAGACATCTACTAAAAACCTTGTGGTGATCATTTTCCTCCTTGCTAATCTGCTACTTGAAATAAGGCACAAATGGAATCAAACTATTAAACAACCAATGTAATCTACACTACTTGTAATGGAAATGCATCTAAAAGAAAATTAACGATGAAGCTATGAATTTGCACTAAACATACATGTACAATAAAAAGGATCCTCAGCTACTAGGGCTGGGCCCTAACCCAAGAGATTCAGCTCTCTGAGTTAACTCAGTCCTGGCTCAAAACAGAACTCATTCTTATTACCAACAAATTACATCAATAGAATTATCACAAGTTTTGCAACTTGAAAATAGATTAGAGTTCTACAATCAAAAATCCAAATCCTACTAAGGTCCTAGGACTCTCTACTTATACATCTGAATTCCCCAACGACTTCCTTAAAATTAGGGAGGCTCAACTCCCAAATTCGAGATAAACTGGTGCTTTGTCTCTCACTTGCTTGACTACCTTATAGTCCTCATGATTTGGTTGTTTGCACTCAAATATGATGTGATGAATGGAGGAATATTTGAATGGAGGAGTAGTAAATGAGGAGGATTTACATCCTACAATCCCTCTCCCTTCTCCCATTCAAGTTTTTACCTTGGTCTTTGCCAAAATTCCTTGATTTTCTCCTTTAAGCCGGCATTCAATGCATATTACACCACAAAGCATAATATCCAACTCTAACTCATGTCATAAACAAAATATAATAAAAAACATGCAATAAGTTATGAGAAAAGTTGGTTTGACTAAGCTAGGAGGTGAATTGAGGCCCATATAATTACCCAATGATGGGGCTCATCAATCACTAGTAATTACAATACTTGCAAGCCCAAAGTAAGCTATAGGAAACCAAGAATTACAAGTGGACTAGGTTTTTATAGTAGTTTCATTTGGTGATCAAGTATAAAAAGGGAAACACAAACAAGTTGGATGATATGATTTGAAGGCTATCCACATCAAATATTACATCTTTTGGGACTCTTATGCACATGGAGCCATTCACCGATGATGCATGCAGAGAGGCATATTTCAAAAGGTGAGGACTTCAAGGAGGTGTATCGACAATTCCAGATTTAGAATCATGTGCATGATGGCAATAACACTGTTGAATACCATCTCCATGATGGGTTACTCTACATGTTATATAAACTATGTGTTCCTAAAGGTGAATGTTTGCAGCCAATTATGGAGGCTCACACCTCCAAGGTTGCAAGGCACTTTGTTGTAGCACAGACTGTGGCTAACTTGTAGAGGTATGTGTATTGGCCCAAGATGCAAGAGCAGGTATTTAGGTTCATAAGAGGATGCATGATTTTTTGTAACAACAAGCCTAGCAATATGGAACATGGTCTATATCATCCCTTGTACCTACTCATCCTTGAGAAATCATTTCCATGGACTTTGTGGGAGTTTTACCGACAAACAGGAAGGGATGTGACTACTTGTTTGTACTAGTTGACAGGTTCAGTAAGATGTGTGTAATGTTGCCTTGTAAAAACAGCATCAGTGGACAAGAAGCAACGAACTTGTTCTTTGGATAGGTCTAGGTGCACTTTGGGATACCAAGGAGCATCATTACAAATACGGACACAAGATTTCTCAGTGCATTCTAAACTTCATTGTGGGAGAAGATGGACACAAACTTTAAGAGATCTAAAAAATTCCATACACAGACATATGGGTAGATAGAAGTAGTCAACAGGACTTTGTTGCAGCTTATGATGGGATAGAACCAGAAGCATCCGAAGACCTAGAATGAAAATCGTGTATATATACAACATTCTTATAACAAAGTAGTCCACACTTCTATAGGGAAATCCCTATTTGAGACTTGTTTTGGATATTTTCCACCTTCGCCTTTGAATATTGCATATGGGAAACAAGGAAGAGTGAGGGAATATATTATGAGAGATGCTTTGAGGGCTGAAAAAATTATAGAGAATATTAGGAAGATAAAACTACAGGTACAAGAAACACTGCAGAAGTCATAGGAGAAGTATAAGGTGAGACATGACCAATAGAGAAATCATTTAAGATGGGAGACAGAGTATGGCTACAATTGAATAAGGAGAGGTGGTAGGGGCCTGGTAAGAAAATTAAGGCTCTAAGGTATGGTCCCATTGAGGTACTGGAAAAGGTGGGTGATAATTTCTATTGACGTAGTTTTCCACCACATATGTGCATTTACTTAGCTGTGAATGTAGATAATTTGAAACTTTATGAGCCTTGCATGCTTGATCAAGAAGAGGAATAGATCCTACTGTCTGTGGAGGATTTGGCATCAGACACCCAAGTAGAGTTGATAGAAGATACAATTTTTTAGAAGAGATCTAGAACTACAAGACAGGGGCAAGGTGACCTTTGTTAGTTTGGGTTGAAGGGACAACTTCCAGGCAAAGCTAAATTGTACACTAGAGAGAAGGTGGAGGAAATATTTTCTTACCTCATTCAGTAAAATATTTTGGTGACCAAAAGCCTCCAAAAATGGGGAGGTGTGATCCAAATTGGATAATTATATTGTTTTCCATCCATCTCGATGCATTTGGAGTGGAAAAAGTGTGGAATCCATTAATGGGACCAGTTTACCCGTGGGGCCCAGTTAGGCGAAACAGGATCTAAAAACTTCCAAGAGCATTTTGAGGCATCAAAATATGTTTTTTGGGGGTAAAAAATTTATTATTTAATGTAAAACCTTTTCATTTTATTATACACACAAATATCTTTCCAACAACATAAGAAGCGCATCAATTTAAATATGTATACAAAAGTTATGCCACTCAAAAGGTGACTTTCCTATTTTCACACCTATAGTTCAGGAGGATGCTACGTCAGCCCCCATTATTCATGGAAAAGGGTCTAACCATGTGTTTTTGATGTAGAATACTCTAGAAGAGTCTATCTTGTAACTTTAGTCAAGAGTTGATGTAATCAAAATTAACCACTAGTCGACTATCGGGATGCGTTATAGGTGGGCCATTAGAAGGAAGACGGAATCCATTCTTTCGAGAGCATTTTATTCCATAGTTGAGAAAAAATAGCGAGGAGAGATAAGAGGTAGAGCACACAAAGAGGATATGTGTACTCTAGCAACCCACAAGCCACACACATTACTTCTTTGTACCTGTAGCCATATTTCCAGGCATAGAAAGAGAGCGAAGCAACCTCACCTTCCAACTAGGTTTTCTCCCGAAAGGGTTTGCCGAAGAACATATCTTGTGCCTTATGTTTGTGTGCACTTATTGTTTCGTTCTCTAATTTTCTGCATACTTTATATTCGCATGCATGCACTAATTATAGTTAAATCCACAGATCTTAAAGTTTAATAAACCGGAATAGTGTAGAAATTTTTGAGTTTCAATATAATATTATTAGATCTGTTGTGATGAACTATCTAGTGGAATATCCATAGTAGTTTACAGATCACCTATGAATATGTGCATTATTAGTATGATCTTCATAAAGAGTGGGGTCATGGGGTGGGTGGTGGAGGTGGAAAAAGAGCCTTAATCCCTAAACAAGGCCTTTTGGGCTTAACATGAATGTAGGAAGATGACATATGCATTGGTCATAAGGACTACGTTCTACAATACCATGGGCATTAGGAAAAGGGGAAATAATAATATGAATTATAAAGTCTTACTTGCAATTGCATGTGTGTTTTATAATATTTCATGAGCTTCATTATGCATGTGTCCTTTAGAATGAAAGTTCATTCTTATAACATGTGCACATTCCTTAAATTCATATTTTTGGTGGGATTGAGAATTTCAAGATTTTTTATTCTAATCTGGATTCTTTAGATATATGTTTGGAACGATAGGCTTAGTTTCTTAGGCTACTCACTTTCCAAACTACCCCACTCCCCAACAAGTGCATGAATTTTTATGTCACATGTTATAGCTCAAAAGCATAAAATGAAATGAGAATTTGCAATTTATCTTGAAGCTAAGCTTCGCTACTAGTTATGTTAGTAACATCTAAGTTTTTATATTTTTCCAATTATACAACACAGTCATCTCATGCGATTTAAACCCATGTTAGTTTTTGTTGAAGAATAACAAAGAAATATTAGACTAAAACTAACTTGGATTTGTTAGTGATCTAGGTGATTTACATGGCTTGTATTATTGCTTTAATATGTAAAATCATGGTGAACACCACACTTACCTAGTGAGTGAGGATAGGTCAATGAATGATGTTCTTCCTCAGCCATAAAAATATTGTTCGTTATGAGGCTAGGCCTCAAGCAGTAGGATCTTAGATTAAATTTTTAATCATGAAGAGGCCTTGGGTTTTCATGAAGAATGGGAAAAAAAATGGTAAGGTTTGGCTAAGGGTGAGGTTCACAAGCATGATATTTTTAGAGGTATATTGCATGAGATCACAATTTTGACCAAGAAGGTACCTTTTTTCATGATAGAGGTGGTTTCCTACAATACAATGGGATGAAACTAGGGGATTTATAAGTTTAACTCAAGTTCTCATGTTCCCTACAGAAAATACTCTAAGTCATGAGTGGTTTGAGGTTGAAGTTAAGGTTAAATGGTGGGACACCAAGGAGGAATGATGATGGTGATTAGTGATAGGAAAAAAATTGAGAGAGTGGGCATGAATTAATAATTTTAATTCACTTAAACTTTCAATTTCACATAAAAAACTTTATACACTATTTTTATTTATGTAACCCATGTGTGTACGCAACTCTAGTGAATGAAAACCACATATATCTATATAACAATTTTTTCATATGTTCCATTAGATGTTTATCTTTAACTAGTTCTTGACGATGTTGGATGCTGCCAACATGTAAGAGGATATCCTCGATGCGAAGTCCCAATTAGATCTCACATAGTTTGGTGTAGGAGTCCCATCCAACTGTATTGTTTAGCCACCATTGGAAATGTTTCAAAGATGTGCCTTGGTTACAAAATTCACACAAGATATAACAACACCTCTTTGGGGCAACAAGTATGTAAGATTTGTGAGACACCAAATGTAAGGTGAGCAGGGAACTTCCATGACTAGTAAAGAAAAATGAACCTTCGATTAAGGAAGTAACAATACTATCCTAAAAGTGTACCCGAGAATGAAGAGAAAGGCTTGTTGATTACATATATATTAGTCCACATAAATAACAATCATGCAAACATAACAACACATGTTCAATAATAACGATATCTAAATAATGAAATAGTTCACTATCCTTAGTATGTAATTAAACCAACATATACCAGAAACATAACAAGAATGGTCCTACTACATCCATTATACATGAGTGGAGAAGCGATAGCTCATAAATCTTATGATTATGAATGAAAGATCCAAGTATATGTAGGAATTTACAGGGTAAGTTCCTCAAACAGAACACCAAAGGACACCGCTCACAAACAAATCACAGATCAATACACCAGTATTTTGACGTGGTTAAAACCCTCAAAGAGGGAAACAGTCCACGGCCTGAGCCAACGCGGCCACTTCAGGAAATTTATTAATAAAGAATGAAAATTTACATAAGCTTCTCTCGTGAACGGTTAACCTACAAATGACCCTCCATGCACTTTAAATAGAATTCATGGACCAATCAGGTGTTAAGCCACGGATCAAGTGTCAATAATACCGAGGAGAGAATGAACCATCGGATCACTACATATCGTGACCATCGTATTGTAAGTTACAAATGTACATAGTCAAGAAACACACTTTACTTAACTCTATACTAGACCAAGTTATACTTAACTATTCCTATGTGTTAGAATATCCTAACATCCCCCCTTAAGAACAACTTAGGATAGGATTGAAGGATTTACAAATATGACACAATAGGAGAAGGAAGGAGGCACTAGAGCCTATCCCCCCTTAGTGACAACTTCCTGAACTCCAAGCATATATCGAAGTTTAGTGAACTTCACCTCTGTGAGAGCCTTTGTGAAGATGTCTGCAACCTGATCATCTGTTGAACAACATTGCACTTCAAGAACATGGTCATGAATGAGTTTTCTGATGAAGTGCATGTGTAGTTCAATGTGTTTGCTGCACTGATGCTGGACTGGATCTTTGCATAGCTGAATGGCACTT
>APFE030212283.1:0-11197 GCA_000404065.3 Pinus taeda | reverse complement strand
AAAAGTGGGTTTAAATATATAGCCTGAATAATGAATAATGAAAAAGTTTGTCTATGAATAATGAAAAAAGTTCTCTTTATCCTAGTGGGTTAGTTTGAGCAGTTGAATGCTGCGAATTATAAGCAGGAGGTCGTGAGGTCAAATCCCCGAACTGAATTCCTCAGTGAATATTATAGGCATCACTCTATGTCCCTACCAAATTAAATGTAAAACTATTACCAACCCGTTTACCCTGAGTACCATCCTAATGAAGAAGAAATGCATCTAATGTTCATGATGTGTTTTCATCACAAAAATAATTATAAAAAAATAATAATATAGTGAGAAAAATAAAGATTAAAAAAAAACAAAGAAATAAAATATTTAAAAAATAATCATTGAATAGATTAACATAACATCATAATTACACAAATTGTTTTATAATGCAATGCATCACTTAGGATAAGTCCCTTCCCTCCCAATGAATACACTACTACAAAATATTGTGCTAGTTCAAGTGAAATCTAGCTTGATCATTTATATCAAGCATATCATCAAAACATAAACAAAGTTCAACCTCCACCCACGCACCCAATACACAAGCACATGCATAGAAACTGATGAAATAACAAATTCCAATCATATTGATATAGAGAACGACGAAATATTCTTATGGCAGTTATTGGGAAAAGTACTTTGAAAAACTTAATTACAGAGATAAAATCCGTTTGACACAACTCGGATATTTTGCTTATGATTGAGATGAAGGGGCCAATTCATCGTGACGATGGGACCTATTCAAAATTCAAAAGAGAGAATTAACTATTAAACAAGGTGCTCGATTTGTGCTCGATTTAATTAGAACATATGTCCCTTTGAATGGAACTGATTCCTCGCGCCATACCTTTTCATCCCTACTCTAACCTTTGACATACACTGGAGATTAAATCCACATAATGTGTGGCTACAGAGTGCTTTCAAGGGCAACGCAAGTTCTGGTGATCACCAAAGAACATACCGGACTAAACAAAAAAGAAACTGTGTGAAGGAATGGCGATCAAATTAAAGCAAAAACAGTATAACTGGAATTCACGATTTCAGCCTAACCATATCCATAGTTGTTAAAATTGGCAACTAGGACCAAACTCCATGTAGGTCATCTTATTAATAGAAGCTGATATTTTTCTTGGATCCCTCTCATCGAGAAGTGTAGGATTGATCAAAAGTTCATCCGATTCCGATAAGTATTCATGGAGATATGAATTTATTTGTGTTATGGGGCAATTCGTCAAGATCTGTCAGCAATCAAATAAACCCCACTTGTGTTCAACGTTTTAGTATAAATAGAGGTGGTCTTCAAGTCATTTCAACACACTTGGGATCTCTTCCTCTCTACTTGTCTTTGGGTTTTAGTAGGAGGAGAAATCTTAAGGGAGAACGCTGCCCTAATCTAGAGGGCAGACACCGAAACTGCTGGAAACCACCGGAACTGCCGGAACAACCAGGAACTATCGAAAACTGCCCGGACTACCCGAAATAGCCGGAACTGCCGGGAATTGCCAGAACTGTCGAAACTGCCGGAACTGCCGGAACAGCAGGGAACTGTCAGAACTACCGGGACTGTCGAGACTACCGGGAACTGCCAGAACTGCTGGAACTGCCAAGAACTATCGGAGCATCTATCTCCGAAGGAGAGCAACATGCAAGGGACAACTAACTAACATTGGGACAGTTGTATGGTACTTAGCATCAAATACACCAGGTATGCAATGTTACAGCGAACATGCAAGGGACAGCGAGCATGCAACAGCAAGCATGCTAAGGACAACAAGCATGCTAGAGACAACAAGCAAGCAAGGTGCAGTGAGAGCATAGGTCAGTACCACAACATGGTGTAGAAATGGCACATAATGTAGTACAGTGATGGGTACAGTCATGATTAATGAAGCGTGATGAGATGCAGCATAGTGATGATGGGTGCAGCGCGGTGAGGTGCAGCGTGATGATGAAATGTGACACAACGATAGGTGAAGGAGTCACCTTGGAGAATCAGTTGAAGCAGCATGTCTTCAATTGATCTCATGTATCATCTTCTTAGAGATGATCTATGATCTTATCTAGATAAGTCAAAGTGTTGATATCTGTTGTAAACGTACTCTCTCTCTCCCTCTCTACTAAACTATTGAAGAACATATAAGAAGAATTGATAAAGTGTTTCCCAACATTGAGGTTTGTCCCTGGCTAGCACCACATCTTGTGTCCTCTTGTCTTGGCTTGTCTTCTGTGATTTATGTTTATGTTCTATCTGCAGTTTACTTTAATGCTGATGTAAATGTTAATCTGGAAAAGATAGTGGCTTGTCTTCTGTGATTTATGTTTATGTTCTATCTGCAGTTTACTTTAATGCTGATGTAATTGTTAATCTGGAAAAGATATTGAGCTAACTGTGAAAATTGAAATAAATTGCTCTAAGCATAGAACATACCTGATTAAGATGGAGGAGCCAATTCATCATGGTGATGGCACCTATTCAAAATTCAAAAGACAGAATTGACTATTAAACAAGGTGCTCGATTTAATTAGAACATATGTCCCTTTGAATGGAAATGATTCCTAGCGCCATACCTTTTCATCCCTGGAGATTAAATCCACATAAAGTGTGGCTACAGATTGCTTTCAAGGGCAACGCAAGCTCTGGTGATCACCAAAGAACGTACCGGACTAAACAAAAAAGAAACTGTGTAAAGGAATGGCGATCAAATTAAAGCAAAAACAGTATAACTGGAATTCACGATCTCAGCCTAACCATATCCATAGTGAGACAAGCCCCTAGCTGAGTGGCAGCCCAAGTTGATGACTCTTGACTTACCAAATTGTCTTTTTGCGGAGATGTCAAGCTAGGAGCTAGAAGGAATGTTTTGCATGTTTGACTGTAGTCTGACTGTAACCCAGGAGAACAGATCCACCAAACAGAGAAAAACTCTGTAGAAGAATGGTGATCAAATTGAAGAGAAAACAATAGAACTGGAATTCAGTAATATCAGCCAAACTATAACCATCGTGATACCAGCTCCTGGTTGACTAGCAACCCAAGCTGAGTGACTCTTTGCTTAATACATTGGCTTCTTGTGGACATGTCAACATCGAAAGTGCTAGAAGAAATTTTTACTCTCAATGATTTCTTGTATGTCTGACCATATTCTAAATTCTGACCACAAATACGACTCTAACCTAGATAATGAAATCACGGTTTTTCACCTCCTGTGTTATCTCCATAGCCACTAAGCTGGGCATGAAGTCTTCTTAAAATTCTTCAATCGCGTATCGTAATAACTTGCCAGATGGCTTGCTAAAACAAATTCATGCAGGTGTAACGAATCATGGAAAAGGTTTAATGCAACCAAATCATTAATGGACAAATAAAAAAACTACAGTAAACGGATCACCCTACACATAACTTCATGGAAACAATCCCATTGATGAATTTAGTAACCTCTCTGAGATAATCTGAATTCCTGCATGCTGCTTTACAGTTGCCATCATGAAACAAACAAGTCTTGACATCCATTTTATTAAAGTTCATGGAACAGGACATCAACCAATTAATCAATTTAGCGTTACTCAATGCTTACCCAGATGTAAATCATGCCAACCATTCCATCAACATTGAGGATACAAAAAGGGCACCAACTTGACCAAGGAAACAACCTAATTCGATTCTCTTTCCCTGAATTTGAGACTGCTTTGGAATACAACCCATAAGTAATCATATTAGAGAGGAGGGATCGATAACTCTGCCCGACACTCTTAAAAATTATATTTTGACTGTCACTCTGTGTTGATATACTTTGGCTATGACTATATAGGACATGTACTTTGAGGCATAGCTGGAACATGACTGACTATAATAGTAATATATGGTTAATAGAGTCTTGATAGATAAAGTTTTATATAGGTTTGTAATCTTGCAGAAATATGTACTAGTACATTATATAAACCAGTGTTTTTATCTGAAAAAAAAAAACTGCCAATAACTTCATTTAAATGGTATTTTAATTATATATTACAAATTACAATCCAATGATAGATCAAACTCCATATGTTAACAAAAGCTTGGACCACGTATGCACCATAGGATAAAATGGTTGGACTCTAAATCTATAGACTTAAGTTAGAGAATCTATACCAAGACTAACAATTAAAGGATCTATCATGCCACTGTATTAACATATAAGACATAAATTATCGTCATAACTCTTGAGAAGGTACTTAAGATGAAGTTATTGTCAAGCCCCACATGTCCACAGCTCGTTTAACTTCCAGAAGGCTCTATTCATGTCGTATTACAGGCAAGCCTTGAAACTGAGACTTCAGAGCTTTTGGGTTGGCCCATGAAGAGTTCATATACAAGCCATCATCATTATCATCCAGTTTCTGTTAGCAGGGAAAACCACAATTAGTCATTGTAAAGAGATTGTCCCCCATTCACATCTAATATATCGTAGAACATGAGGATGAAATTATCTTTGCCTGAGCTAAATGGATTTCAAATATAATCAAACGTTCACGAAAAAACGTATAACAAAAAGTAAGGACAGTGAGGACATCAAATATTATCGCACATACAGTAGCGACCTGCATCTACCCAGGTAGATGTATCACATCTGTCACACTTTAAAACTTTAAATTGGAAAAAAAATGAGATTCATAAAATATTGACCAAATTATAATAAGAAAATATAACTGCACCAAGATGATTGTGAATGAGATGTGTAACATGGGTCACATGTTAATAGAACAAAAAGAAAAAGTTGAAAACCATAATAATGAAAAAAAAGAACTGATAATAAAAGTAAAAAATTAAGTCTTTTTTGTTTTTATTTTTTAGTGTGTGTGTATATATAAAAGTTCCATTAGACAGAATGTCTAGATGTTGGTGAGTAAATGCCCTGTCCTTTATCTCAAGGAATAAAATTTATATGTAATCTCATTGAAAAAAACTAGGTGTTGCAAGCAGCCCAAATGCAATGTAATACTAATAAACTAAACCGATAAAGATTAAGATCCTTGAAGGGAAAATTTTAAAAAGGGCCATAAATTATAATAATAACCAAAAAAAGCATAATTATAAAATAAATCAATCTGGATCTCTTAAGCACCTAGAGATTTGTGCCTTGATTGAATTGCACCACGAGTGTGGCTGAGACGTGAAATATGAGCAATACTTATAGACCAAAATGAAAAATTAAAATCTCTAAAAATAAAAAATTGAAAAAGGCCTTTAATTACTACAAGGTAAAAAATATAAATATAATAAGAATAAAATAATGTAATATATATAGGGTTTTTCAGGGTGTTCCGGCCTGAAGCTTCCCCTGGCAAGGAGTGTTGTGCCTCTGCTTCCCGTTCACCAGTACATGGCCTTTATAGAGGTAGATGAAGTGGATTACAAAGAGGATGGTCCGGATCCTCCCTTATCTTCTGCTCTATTACAGGCTTTATTAGTCTGCAGCGTGATGGCAGGGCGCAATCTCTAGAGAAATCATAATTCTTTGGGATCTGGTAGCCTTAGCACCCTGCAATGTGGTGGGAAGGTTCAGCAAGCTTGTGTCCCGGGCAAGGATTCTTAGCTAAGCGTTCAAGCTCATGCTGTGAGGGGTCATTCATAAGCCCTATCTAATTTCAATCCTTCTTTGCCTCCTAGTGCCCAACCAGGGAAATGCTCCAGAAACTCTTCCACCTGTAAAATCCCCTGCAAGAAAAAGAAAAAGAAAAAAGAACCTCGGTGTATATGTGGCGAAGACATTATGGTGGAAAATATTCCAGAATTACTGAAAAAAACAGATGTCAGGCAGTTCTATGGGAAGACAGTACATCGAAAGCTGTTGAAACAATGGTTGGAAGCCACTTGGGTTTCGGTGTTAGCTATCACCCAGAGTTCACCTATTAGCAAAGGGCTAGATCAGTTTCATCTTCATGTTGAGTGATGACTTGAGAACTATCCTAAAGCGGGATTGGAGTAAGGGTCCCTCAAGTTTGTCCCTCAAGAAATCGGGGGTCAGTTTTGATCTTTTGAACCATGTCAAGAGCCACTAACAACAATGCATGTATGAATCACTCTTTCGGGGATCTTGTTAGTTTTTGGGCATGAGAAGATCTGGAGTTGATCGGGAACATTTGACTCAAGAAAGATTGGAAGATCAAGGTTGGCAGGTTCATTTGACTCAAAAGGATTGGAGCACCAAGCCTGATCAAAATGGACTTAGGTGCAAATGGAGGTTGACCTGAGGGAGGGCATTCTAGAAGAAATTGAGCTCGTTAATGGAAGCTTTGCTTGGACACAAAGAATTGATTATTGAAATATTCCTTTCAGGTGTTACGAATGTCACGAGGTTGGTAACACTCAAGAGCCTTATACAAAGCTTTCATATATGCAACCCCCTTTAAAAATTATTGAAGGTGAAGGTCAATTTTGAACCTCGTTAGGAGCCTATAACAACAATGCATGTATGCATAACTCTTTTGGGGCTCTTATTAGTTTTTTGGCATGAGAAGATGAGTTGATTGGGAACAAGGTTGGCAGGTTCATTCAAGTCAAGAAGGAATGGAACATCAGGCCTAATCAAAGATGGGCTTGGGCGCAGGTGGAGGTTGACCTGAGGGAGGGCCTTCTGGAAGTAATTGAGCTCATTAAAGGAAGCTTCCCTTGGACACAAAGAATTGATTACTAGTGTATTCCTTTCAGGAGTTACGAATGTCACGAGGTAGGTAAAACTTAAAAGCCTTATGCAAAGCTTTGACATATACGACCTCCTTTTAAAAAATTATGGAAGGTGAAGGATCCTTAGTCCCTCCAGCAGATTCAGGCCCGACACAAGAAGGTAAGCCTAGAGGCTCTCCCCTTTGAGAAGATAGCAGGAATGGAGATTGTAGATGTGGAGCACAAGTGGGCTCGAGAAGGTTTGTTGATAAAATCCTAATGCCTGTCTATCTTGCTTCCATCTTTTTCCCTTTTGGGAAAGGAAGAAATGGTGTTTGAATCTCAACCCAAATCTTCTCAACCGCTCAGGAATTCCACCTCGTTGTTGCTAACTGATCCTAAGCATTTTTAGTCTATCCTTGATCCCACTTCCATTGCAAAAGAGGTAATTCTCTCCAAAACAAGTATCTCTTCTTGAAGGTCCTAGTGCCTCAAAATTTAGCAGGTCTTGTGAGAGGGCTCACAAGACAAGAACTAGACATAGATATTGGTCACCTAATAGATATTCTAAGGAAATTGTTCAAAGGTGACAGTTGCAATAAGCTCAAGGGTACTTAGACTTAGGACAAGGCTCAATCCAATGACACAAGGAATAGCATTCTCTTCAAGAATCCTATCAAGAATACTTAAAGCCCAGGGTTTGAGGTGTCGGAAATTGTTAGGTTTTCATTATTACATGAAGAAATCATTTATTTGTCAAAAAAAAAATTGATTGCATTATGTCCCATTTGGACAATTGAAAGAAAAGAAAATTTAAATTTTGTAAGTGATATTTGTTCTCCATGATTGCCAAGTCGGCCCTCCTAAGGAATAGGTCGGCTCTGCCCTATGAGGCACGCTTTCAGACATGAGAACAACTATATATAGGCCAGCGTGCTCATCCATTTGAGAATAAAATTGTGGACTTCTGTAATGGCATTTGTTCATCTGTAATAGAAGAAATTTGGACTACTTTTTCAGTGACTTGGACGAGCTGTTCAACATGCATTTCTCTGTGATTCTTGAATTGTCGAACTCACATGTCTCTGTGATTTTCGGACTGTGGATCTAGGCTCCCCTGTGGTATATTCCTGTGATGAAATTTGGGCTTCCTTCTGGTTTATTTCTGTGATGAAATTCAGGTTCCCTGTGGTGTACGTCTGTGATGGAATTTGGGCTCTCTGTGATGCATCCCTATGACAATAAGCGAACTTATGTGGTGACCTAAGCAGGTGGTTATGGACGATATGTGGGCTGACTTACGGACAGATATAAGTAGGATTTCATGAAGATAAATACTGTCTGATGGAGGACTGACTTGGCAAATGGAAGGAACTAGTTACTGAAGTATATGTATTTGACTTGGATTTCTCTTAACTCTATAAGGCAAGGATTGATGGGTTTTCCTCTTGGTGGGGTTTTGTCCTTGCCTCTGGCCTAATGTCGAGTTCTTTTTCTCTTGTACACTATGATTAATGTTTGGTAATTACTTGAAGGAGAAGATTAACCAACCAAGAAAAAAGAACTAATAATAATGCTCACAAATAATTATCATGTTAAAGAATTCAATTATCACTGGAATTCTAACATGGTATCACAGCTAGGGTAAGAACAAGAGCAATATTATAGAAGCCAATATCATAAAAGCAGTGAAGTCTACCTCTATGGATCAGCTCTCAATATACAAGCTTTCTCTATATCATCCGAGTTTTGAAAGAAGCACTATTGGACTAGTTTTCTGAATATTTGCTGGAAACACCTCTATATTTGAATCAGGCCATAACCTTTTAACCAATGTATCTAAGGATTAACAATCTTTGTTATCTCAAACTCTAGACCGAAACCTTAAGGAAGAATTCTTGAAGGCCAATAATATTAGATTATTATCAACTCTAGTCCTCTCTCTAGTAATATGAGAAGATCGAATGTCTGAGATATTTGCAAAGTTCTTTGTCGCTCGAAATTTTGTAGTTGCTCCAAAGTTCTGAAGTCTATTGCAAGATCTAAGATTCTAAATATAGTACATCAGTCTATATATATGCGACAGCCGAAGTTATCTCTTCTTATGGAACAAGTCCGAAGTCTTAAACTGATTCGAGGTCTACAAGTCTAATTTATGAGCTTATTCTCGAAACTATACTTGTTGAACATGCTCAAGATCGAGCCTAATTTTCCTGTGGAATAACTTCTTTTATGCATCTCTGTGGTATTGAAAGATCTCCTAATTTCCATCCTGAGTTCAAATTCTCTATAAAAGGATGACAAGGATTTGACATCACAAGTGTAGATCTGAAAAACGAATGATCCACAGGATCAAAAAGGGCAATAAAATTCAAATGGGAAGAAATTTGAACTTCATCTTGTTTGAACTTTACAATCAAGTCCAAATTGGTAAATGTGAAGGACAGGGCATCCAAGCTGGTGAACTTGACCCAGTTTTGTGTTTGAGGGCAAATATATTTGGAGAAACTAGGCTGAGACCTAATGAATTAGTAAGCAACCTCTTATTAAGTGACTAGGTCAAGACCTAGTAGGATCAAAATCCCTGTAGAAGATTATCCGTAATTGAGGGATAAGATCCCTGAGCCTTTTACTCAAGTATTATCAATACAAAAGAATTTTACGTAACAACCTGTGCAAAATGTATACTATATGCGAAGTCTGAACCTTCGGAAGGTTTGATGTCCTTTATGGGCAGGAGTTGACCATGCAACAATAAAGATATTCCTGTATAATTCATATGAACCAAGTCAAGAATGTTGCTAGCAGAAGGAATTTTTGGACGACGATGGCCAAAAGTCTGAAGGTATCTTGTTAGTTTTTGTACCATCGGAGGTGTTCTAATCTCAAAACTTTGTGGAGGCTAAAACACAGGAGTTCTCCAAAACCCAAAAAACGTTTCTGGAAATTCCACCTAGGGTATGGCTCAATTAAATTAATTGACCATCATTAAAAATTTCCTGACTCTAACTTGAGAAAAGCGGTTAATTAATAGGAATTAATTGGGAAAGATGTGAACCATCTAGAAACTCACACAGATCAAGAAAGAAATAATCTCAGCCCTTGATTAAGTTTTAATCTTGGTCGTTGGAGTTCTAACTGGAGGTTATAAGAAGAAGTCAATGGGTAGATGGAGGAACACATTTGAGTTCAATTTCCTTGGGCAGTTCGACTTTCCAAAGAGCAGCAACATTCTGTCAAAAGAGTTTGAGGCAGAGAGGGGTAGAAATAGTGACCCTGGAGGAAGTTTTCCAGTTCCAGAGAGTCAAAAAGAGGAGGCCGAGGTTTTCTCCAAGAAGCAGCGTAGGGACTGCGCAGTTGCTTCAAAAGAGCAGTTCGATCCAACTGAGGAGGAAGATGTTTTCAGTTCTAGAGGGTCGGAGAAGCATTTTCCCAGTCAGCAGCAGGTAGGACAGCTAGATTGATAGTTGTTTCAGGCAGTGCATGTAGCAGGCATTGCTAGAGTGACGCGGGGCCTACGCAAACCACTTGGACAGCTAGATTTTCAAAGGTCAAACAGTTTCAAGATTGCTCCAAAAGAGGGTAAAATCCCTCAGTAAATTTTTGTCAATATTTCTTTTGGATAGATTCGCCAATTTGCCGATATTTATTATACTTGGAATTTTCTCACCTTAATAATAAAAACCCTCATTTATTGCATTGGTTTTCCCACATTGGGTTTTTTCGAGGACTTTTGTCCAAAATAACGGTGTTATATTCTTTTGTGTGCCAATATTTTCTCAGTTTCCAATTTATTTTCCGCAGTGTTTTTATTTGTGAAGATCGCAATGTGATTAATACGTTGTTGTCGTAGGCTCGTAACAATAAACAGCTAAATTAATTTACAGTTAGAAGAATTAATTCCAATTGTTGTAACAGAATTTCAGTAGTGAAATTTTCACATGGTATCAAAGCATTTTTTATCAGATGGGGAAGCTCGGAAGCAAAAGAAGAAAATCCGCTATTCAGAGGGAGTAGCTAGACGAATTTTATGGGGGCTACGCGGTGCCTAGCCAAGCAGTGTGAATTGTTGGTCAGCTCGGTTTTTTCAGTGCAAGGTTGCAAAAAAAATTCACTTGCTAGATTGAGTGATTCTAGCAAACAGATGGAGCAACAACTTGGTATTTTCGCTGGGTAGATTCCTTGTTTGAGCGCAGAAGAGTTTTGTAGCAGTTGCTAGTGCAAAACCAACGTCGAGTGGAAGAGGAAGTACAAACATAGAGGAAGATTTTCATCACAATTTCAAGTTTTAGCAGAAATGGCCACAAAGAGGAAGATTTTCATCACAATTTCAAGTTTTAGCAGAAATGGCCACAAATGGGCTTAGGGATCAAGACAGGTTGGAGGGAGCCTCCAACTAAGTCATCTAGAAGGCTAGGATGTTATTCCTAATAGATAAATTTGTCCTAAAAACCTATGCAGGGAATGTTGTGGCAGAACCTACTATGCAAATTCGCTGAAGGAATTTAAGAAGGAGAT
>APFE030212281.1:0-13453 GCA_000404065.3 Pinus taeda | reverse complement strand
TGAATAAATATATGACCAATCAGTGTAAACTTGGGAGATTAGAATATAGGTAGAGTGAATAAAAGGAGCTCAACAATTTAATATGAGCCCTTGGATGTAATAAGTCTAGACTTAGATAGGCATCACTATGTAAAAGAAAAGAAAGTTTGATAAGGGTTTGCCAATCTAAATGCACCCTAATAAAGAAGTGAAAATGATAGGATACAGTAGGTAGGGTAGGTAGATGATGGTTACAAAATAAATGTGTGGTGAATGTTAAGTTTAAATGTTTAAATCTTTTACTTTCATCACTAGGTAAAGACATGTATCACATGGAAGGCACATCAACATTCTAAGTCAAAATAATTAACTTCTCTACTCATTCCCCTAAAATCTTCACTAATTCCCTAAGTGCTAAAGGTAATTGCCAAAGTTAGAGGGGCTTAGAGCATTTCTTTGACTTTTGGAGGGACCGGACCCTCGGCTCAATAATTGAAAATGCCTAAATTACTTAAGTCCCTTTCATCAACATTACTCCCCCATAAGATCACTCATTCCTTTGATAAAACTTTTCCTAAGTAAAATCCTATTTTACTTAGGGAAATTGAAATAAATCTGCATAAAAACCCTTTTATACATTTTAGCCTAAGTAATATGTTATATGATGAAACACTTTTGGAAAACATTGGACTTAGCACTTTCCCATTCATTTTGGTCATATTAACCACTAATGTTTTATTATATAATTCCCCTATAAAACAAAATTACCCATGCCCATATTATATTATTATACAGAACCCCAAAGCATTATATATGTTGCCCCTCGGTTAAATATAGCCATAAAACTAATAAATAAACGAGATTAATTAACTAATATGTAGTTAATTAAGAACCCAACCACGCCACCATTTAATGAGGATTAATTATATCATTCAGACTAATTAATAACTTGATAATCAATCAAATCACCCTCGATATGATTAATTTCTTTAATTTATATCAGGCCCGCCCTCCATATCTACTAGTCACTTCATCTCCTCGACCACTGTCTGATCGGTTCTCGCAGATCCGATGGTCATCATGCATATTGTAGGGGCCTCTGTGGTCAACTTTTAGCATGTGAGGGTGAGCGTTTTCATGAATTGTACCACTGTTACGTGTCAAGCAACGTATGGAATTGCACGGTCTCACCCAAATACCACTTAACCTCTAATAACGGTGCAATGAAACCCGATTGTTGCCTCCCAATAATGATAAAACATCAAGTTGCCTCCTCGCTAACGCCACCTATCCATATCATGAACCCGCCAAAAGCTTTGACTTTTCATAAAAAACAAAGTTAAAACAGTTTTCCATCCTTAATCTGAAAACTCATGCATGCAACCAGAACGTAGAAGTCGACCAGCTCGTACTCCAACCATCAGCCACCTTGAAATTTGCAGTCTGACGCTGCTCCAAGCCCACCGTTTGCACCCAGTGAACTTGCACTCCATTACCCATCACTTAAATACAGGTATTTACTAGTTTCCTTCTAGAAACCTTGTAAATACTTGATTTCCTTTGTGATTACTTTGAAAACCCCAAAATCCATTACAATTCAGTTGCGAAATTTAAAATTGAAGACTCCCAGGACCCTCTGTTTTCACCAAATCTACTTAAAAACCCCGTTTTCATATCTGAATCCACAGGAAACAGAAATGGAAACCCCCATGGCCCTCAATATACCTCCTATCTCTACTCCTCATAGAGATTTGGATTATCTGCCTTTAGCAGATAAAGATTTTCAAATAAAAGACCTTGAAACTGATAAAAACTCCTTGAAAGTATTTTTTCCAATGCCGGGACAATTACATGAATGGTTCTAATACCATAGGACTTTGGGAATCAAATCTCACAAGGTATATTCTCCCCTCTGTGCAAATTTTCTCTGACATTATCCATCAATGTCAAGCCAATTATAATACCACCCTTAGAGCAATAATGTCCCCCAATCAAACTATTCTCTTCACAATTACTGCAGACTCAATCAATGAAATGATACAGTTTCAGCCTGGTCAAAACCTCACCCCCATTTCCCTTGGGGAATTACTAGAGAAAGCTTCTAGAATGTCCCAGTTTGAACTCAGTCGCCTTTTCTAGACTTTTATGCAACTAGAAAAGGCCTTCTCACAGGCAAAGGATAACAAGATCAAACCATTGGAGTAGTTTATTATTGAGTTGGGCCATAACCCAAAGGATGTCAAGGTAGAAAAGAGCCTAATAAAGAAAAATAATGAAGATATAGCTGCACTTAGGAAACAATTGAAATTTCCACCACTCATTCACCCTCAGATTGCTGAAGTGATTGAGAAGAAAAATGAAGAAGAGCTTATGGACCTGGTCCTTAAGCTAAATGAGCAACTAAAAGAGATAGAGCAAGAACTAGAGAAAGCAATATAGTCAAGGCAGAGTGAGTCGACCACAGAGCCTCAGATTGTTGTGCCTATAGTTTCAACAACAGTCCCTTCTACATTGGTAACTACTTTAGCACCAAATTTCCCTTTGGCAATAGCTGCAACTATAGAAGCAACAGGTACAGGTACATCACAAGTAGGGACAACAAGTCAAAGCACAGAAGAGTTGATCAAGTCCATGGAGGAAATGAAGCTCCAAGTAACTGAACTGTAAAAAGTAAAAGAGAAATTCACAACTTTGGAGCAAAAATATGATGTATCAAAAATCAATTTTGTAGAAGAGATGAGGAAAAACAAAGGCTTAACCCAATAGATTAGAACATTGGAGAAAGACCTTACATTTGAAAAGCCCTTGATAGAGATCAGGAGGATATTGTGGACCAATATCATTGATTCCATCAATGATATTTGGTCATCCATTCAAATTATTTTTGAACAAATTGATTTGTTCAAGCCTGCTATTGAAGAAGTTCAAAGGACTAGAGAGGAATTGGGTAGAAAGCTTGAAGAGGCAATCCAGTTAATCAATTTTCTAAACAATAGAAACAGGCAACAGTTGGAGCAATTAAACATTGAGGATAGGACTGCTACGATCCTCGAAATAAAGAAAGTATTAACCAAAAGGAATCTAATGCAAGGCGTGGAATGTAGATGTCAAAGTATGGAGGAAAATATCGATGAGTTCGTGGAGAAATTTGGCATCTTACAAAGTAAAGGACTCCCAAGTCCTTTAGTCATCAATGACAAGCTAATGGTTTAGATATATTACATCAACAAATTACATCAGCAATCTGGCCATCAGGCAAGTTCATCTGCAATCAAGGCATTGCCCATAGGGAAAGTTCTTTATAATGGTTTGGAGAACCTTCTTTACATTGAGCATGAAGTGAAGTACTTATTCCTAGAACAACCAAATTTTGTAAAATATATAGAAGTAGATGAAATCTACAAAAAATTGACAAGGACAATAATACGGAGAGATGATTGGTGGACTAGCATGACAAACATCTTATGATTTACCATGGTACAAAGTGAAGTAAATTGAAGTATTTACCATAGTCAATTTTGGTAAGAAAGGATGAATGATGGTAAAATAGGTAAAGAGTATCAGTCACAGGTGAAAGAGTATCAGTAAAAAGATAAAATCAATCATCTGACATATAATTACGAGAAAGACAGCAAGATGCACATTCATATGACCTGCCTCCACCTCCTTCGACAAAAATAGGGACAATAATAATCAATTCACATTTTGTTTCTACATTCAAGACCATCTGTCTCTATATTCATGTAATAGATATTTAATTTTCCTAGAATGTATCTCTCTTAGTTAGGATATATTTTGATGTAAATTTTGTATAAGTACTTCCTTATTCGAAGTACTGAGTGTGGATTCTTAGACATTTTTGTAGACAATTTACTTTTGGTATTGAAGTGTTGTTGAACAACTTTATGTGTCGCTGGATGGAACAAAGTAATAAAGCAAAGGACTTTTACTGGATACCTGTGTCAAATGAGAAACAAATAAGTATTCTATATCTTATGTTTTTACATTTTTCTAGTTTAATAAATATTCATATGTGTTTCATATCTGAATGATAAACAAAAATTTATATTTCAGAAAAAGCTTTACTGCATTCTTTCTTTAAAATCGTTTATTTTCTTAATGTTTTCTTCCAAGCTATTATAGGTAGGGAATTCTTAACTGCTCCCTGCTTTCATAGCTTATCATTGTGACCATTTAACAAAGAATATTTAATTTCTTTTTGTTAATGAGCACCCACTTCCCCTCATCTTGGACTTTGTTGAAGGATTCTTGACTACCCTTCCTCCCTATTCGAGACCATTTCACCCATTTTAAGCTATCATTTGTCTTTTGTTTAGCTATCTTTCCCTATGAAATTATCTTTTGTTAAATCAACCTGATCTAGTTAAGACATCATCTAGTTGACTCCATAGCCCAATGGCTTGAAATACCTTGTTCTTTCCTCCTGCTCCTAAATTCCACCACCAAATAAAATCAAAATCCCCCAAGCTTTCATAACTAGCCTAATATCCCATAAACAAAGCTAAATCATACAGAAAGAGCCCTTTCTGGGTACAGATTGGCTAGATTCTGTACTTAAAAGGTTGGTTTGTGGTTACCTCATACCCCTTTCCTTCTTCTAACAACTTCAAGGAAAATCTGAGTGATAACAGGTCTCACCATTAGTGATTGTTCCAAAGAAAAATTGAAAATGGAGAGTATGCATCGATTATAGGGAATTGAATAAAACTACCTTGGAATATCATTATCCACTTCTCTTTATAGATCAAGTCCTCGATACATTGGTAGGGAAAAATTATTTTTCATTCTAGGATGGTTTTAGTGGATATAAGCAAATCTAAGTAGCTCCAAAATATTAAGAAAAAAAAAAAAATTACCTGTTCGTGGGAAACTTATGCTTACTGGGTACTTCCTTTTGGATTATGTAATGCACCTGCAACTTTTCAAATGGTAATTCTAGGAATTTTTTTTGATCTAATTCATGATTGTGTGTAAGTTTACACAAATGATTTTATTGTCTATGGTAATTATTTTGAGGAATCTCTTGAAAATTTAGAAAATGCTCTCATTAGATGGAAAGAAATAAATCTCTCATTAATCCACGAAAAATGTTTTATTATGTTCACTGAGGGAATTGTTTTAGGCCACCACATTTTAGGAGATGGGATTAAAGTGGATGCGTCTAAAGTAGAAGTTATTTCCAAATTATCAGTTCCTGCTTGTAAAAGAGATGTTAGAAGTTTTCTTGGTTTCACTGGTTATTACAAAAGAGTCATAAAAAAGTTCACAATGATAGCCTCTCCACCTTTTTAATTACTTACAAAAGACTAAATTAATTTGGAATTATGATTTCCAAAAAGCATTTGAAACATTGAAAGAAAGCACCCATCTTAAGAGGACCAAATTTGAGTCTTCCTTTTCATATTTCAATTGATGCTTCAGATACAACCTTAGGTGCTATATTAGGACAAAAATATTTGACTCATGCCATTTATTACATAAGAAAAAATTAGACTCCTGTAGAGTTGAATTATATTGTAACATAAAAGGAGATTTTCGCTGTTGTAAATACCATTGATAATTTTCGACATTATATCACTAGTTATGAAAATTTTGCTCACACAGATCACTTTGCAATTAGATATTTAATGAATAAATGAATTACTAATGGAAAAGTTACAAGACAGTTATTGTTATTAAAAGAATCCCATATTACATTTTTGGATAGGCCTGGAAAAGAGAATACAGTTGCTGATTTTTTATATAGATTCCAAAATGATAATAAGGATGTTCCTGTAGAAAATTGTGTTCTAAACGAACTTGGGAGGAGGAACAAAGGGCGAAAAACTAGGGTTTCAGATTGTTTCTGGGGTTGATCTCCATGGAAGAACGCAGAGGAGGGATCTCCTCTCCATCCTATAAGGATGTTGTGGCCAGCAGAGGCAAGAAACCTCTAGAAAATGCTAGAGGTACTGCTGAGGAAGGGAAAAGGAATATGGAAGAGGAGATAGATGGCACCAAAATGAGGGAGAGTAATAGCACAAAATACAAGGAGGAAGAAGACAAAAAACAGGGAACAAAAGACAAAAGACAAAAGGGACCTTGTAAACCCAAAGCTGAGATCACACCCAAAGTAGTTTTAAATGATCCTGCTCTGCAGGCGCACAGGGTTCACATGCGGACGTATGCTATCATCTGTAAATTCATGGGATTATGGCCCACTGAAAAAGCTTTACAGATGTGGATCAAATACTACTGGAAACCTAAAGGGAGCATTGACCTACATCTTGGGTCAAAGGGATTCCTCACTGTGGTGTTCACAAATATTGAAGATAAAGACAGAGTGTTTGAAGGAGGGCCCTACTTCTATGTAGCAGCAGGCCTCTATATGCGGCCATGGATGATGAATTTTGTACTGGAGTGTGAGACTTTTACTTCAGTCCCAGTTTGGATAAGACTCTATTCTCTACCTCTTGATTATTGGCAAACTAAATTGTTAGCTGCCATAGGCAATAAATTAGGTCGTTTTGTCAAAGCTTCTCAAGCCACAAGAAGGGGAAAATATACTTCCTTTGTAAGGAAATGTGTGGAGATGGATCTATCTGGAGCTCTTCCAGATGAGGTAATCTTGGAAGTTTTTGATGAAGAATGGGTGCAAACAGTAGATTATGAGCATATTGCGTTCAGATGACGTAAATTCCATGAACATGGGCACCTATTTAGAGACTGCCCTCTCAGTAAAGTAGAGAACAAGAGCAAAACTAATACAATGAAAGACACTGACATCTTTCACAAAGTGGTACATAGAGGAAAAGGTGGCAAAAGAGGGACAAAGCAACATCAAAATGAAGGGAAAAAGGCCAGTCAAAACAAGTTCCAAGTTCTTGAAGAGGATGAAGAGATGACAAAAGAAGATCAAGCAATGGGAGGAAGCCCTGGGGAGAAGGAGAAAGAAGAAAATCGTGAACAAAAACAGGATATTGATAAACAGAAAGAGACTATGAGGATCGATTCAGAACTGGAGATGGATCAGGAAATGACCTAGAGTGATATGGAATTGGAGGACCACGAGCTACAGGAGATTCTAGACAGGGAACACCTAGATCTAGAAGGGTTCTTGATACAGGGAACCACGGGCAGGGTAGAATCGTTACCTCAAGAAGAGTTAAATAGAATACAACAATTGTTTTTATGGAAAACTCAAGCTAAGGGGTTGGAGAGGAAAGAAAACATTGACAAGCAGGGTAACGAAGGTGTGAAAGCGATGAAAACTACTCCTGGACTAGCACCTAGAAACCCAAGAAATAAAAGAGGCAGGAAAAATCAGAATGAGCTATTGATGGAATGTGGAAAGCTAATGATAGATTCATATCATCTAGCCAACTACTCCTTTACAAATATTTAATTATGAAGTTCACATCTTGGAATATCAAGGGTCTAGGCAGTAAAAAAAAATAGAGAATGCTTAGTAATAGAATGAAACAAGCAACTCAGGATATAATCTTTATCCAGGAAACGAAATGTTCCATTCAAAAGTTAAGTCAAATACATAGAAAATGTCTCAGTAGATTTGAGTTTCCATAAGTCAAAGCAGAGAATATAGCAGGGGGCATACTCACTCTTTGGAACCCCCAAAAAATTGGCATGATAGATGCTAAGGCATCTAGGAATTATTTATCAGTGGTTATTCAGCCTGTAGGAGATAGGGATACCTATTTGGTAACGAATGTTTATGGCCCTCAAAGAATAGATGATAAACTTAGGTTTCTAGATTCCCTTATGGATCTCAGGGGCAGACATGCAAGAATACCTTGGATCATGGGAGGGGATTTCAACATGATCAAATCACTTTCGGAGAAAAAAGGGGGAACTAGAGCTCTAAGTAAAGACTCTTTAGCTTTTCAAACCTTTACAGATAATATGAAGCTAGTTGATATTGATACAAACAATGGCCTCTTTACTTGGAACAATAAAAGAGGAGGAGAGTCTCATGTAGCCTCCAAGTTAGATAGGTTCATTATCTCAGAGGACCTTATGCTCATAGACAAGGAAATAATAGCGATAGTTCTCCCCTTTGGAGGCTCAGATCATTGGCTGGTTCAACTGGAGATCCAAGGCATAGGTACCCCTAGGAATAGACCTTTCAGATTTGAGAATATATGCCTTTCCCACCTAGAATTCATCAGCAATATTGAAAAATGGTGGTTAGAAGATTTGCAGATTCAGGGAACAAGAATGTTCATTCTACACAAAATATTAAAGCACATCAAGCTCAGGCTCAAATATTGGAACAAGAATGATTTTGGCAATATTTTTATGGAAAAAATCTGTTGAAAACAAACTGCAGGAAGTCAATCAAGCCCTAATCACGGAAGGCTTTGATAAAGTCAAAAGTGATCAAGTTGATAAACATCATCAAGATTGGGAGAATTTTTGTAAACAAGAGGAAATATTTTGAAGACAAAAATCAAGAGTTCAATGGGTAAAATAAGGAGAGCATAACACTAGATTTTTCCATAGATCCACCATGGCGAATAGAGCTCACAACAGGATCTCTTCGATCAAGGATGAGGATGAGAAGCTTCTTAGCTCCCACGAGGATATAGAAGCTGTGTTAGTTCAGCACTTCCGAGGCATAACTCAGGAAAACAATTTAGATAGAGAGCATTTCATCAGGGACTTAACTAGACATATACCTAAGCTAGTGTCTAGAGAGGACAATTTCAACCTTAATAGGCTAGTGACTGAAGAGGAGGTCAGTGAGGTCCTCAAAGATATGCAGAATGGAAAATCACCAGGCTCAGATGGTTTAAATGTGGATTTTTTTTAAGCTTGCTGGAATATTGTTAAACAAGATATTTTGGATGTAATGGAGGATTCCAGGTTAAACATAACTATTTTGAAGGTGTTTAACAACTCCCTCATCTCCCTGATCCCTAAACAGGAAAATGCTCAAACACTAGATAGGTATAGACCCATAGCTTTATGTAATGTGGTATACAAGATAATATCTAAGATAGTGGCCAATAGACTCAAACCTCTGCTTCCTACACTAGTTTTTAGAGAAATATCCAGTTATGTGGAAGGCAGACAAATTCTAAATAACATCATTCAAGCTCACAAGGTGGTTCACTCGTTAACTAGCAAGAGGAAGGCTAAAATGATCATGCAACTGGACATAGCCAAAGCTTAAGATAAAGTGAACTAGACCTATATCAGGAAAGTTCTTATTTCTTTTGGATTTGATCATAACTGGGTCAGGTAGGTCATGGCCTTGGTGACTTCCTCCAGCTTTTCAATTTTGGCTAATGACTCTCCCTCTGAGATTTTTTTTCCTTCAAGAGGTCTCAGGAAGGAAGACCTGCTCTCTCCCTTTCTCTTCATCCTCATGATGGAAGGACTTGGTCGGTCTATCAAGCATGCTAAAGTAACGGGTAAGATTAAGGGCCTTAAACTAACTAAGGATGGATAGGCATTGACTCATCAACAATTTGTAGATGACACCATGTTACAGGGCATCCCCACAGTCAAAGAAGATCTAGCATATAAACAAATCCTAAATGACTTTTCCATGGCTACAGGTATGGAAGTTAATCTCTCAAAATCAAAAATATTTTTCTTTAATACCAATATTGCTATTTAGACAAATATCTCCAGAATTCAAAATATTTGGGAGTTCCTCTAACTGCTAAACCTTTGCATAAGAGCATTTGTGAACTTTTGGTCAATAAGATGCAGGATAAAATCAAAAAATGGACCATCATATCTTTAAATATGGCTGGGAGTTTGGTGCTTACAAAGGTTGTGCTTCAATCAATCCCAATTTTCATGTTATCAGCACTCCCCGCACCAAAAGGAGTCTTACATCAATTCAGAAATATCCAAAGAGACTTTCTTTGGGGTAAGGAGGAGAAAAGTAAGAAATGGGCCTTAGTTTCATGGGAAAAAATCTGTAGACCCAAGAACCATGGGGCCCTAGGCTTGGATGATCAGGAGATTCTTAGCAAAGTTCTAGGGGCCAAACTATGGTGATGTTGGGTTAAATATCCAAAGGCTCAATGGGCAAGTATCTGGAAAGAAAAATATGCCAGCTCTTGGCAAAATAATGATCTCATAAGGATGTCTGGAAATATAAAGGGCTCATACATTTGGAATAAGGCCTGGGAGAACAGAGGCTTAGTACAAAAAAATAGTTTCTGGGAAATCAGAGAGGGAGATCTAGCACTATTCTAGGAGGATAAATAGAAACAAGAACCAACTCTGTTAAAAGAGGACTTTTTGGGCCTTACGCATGAGACAAACACCCAAGAATTAACTAAGGTAAAAGATTTTTGGGATCATACTCACAATACAGGAAAGTGGAGAACCTGGAGAATCATAGATTGCAGGGATGATTGCCCCTTGAAAACAAAAGCAGAGGCACTTATGAGAATGTTGGAACAAAGGATGATTTTAGTAACAAGGGGTAGGACCAACTAAAATGGGGCAACAATAAAGAGGGCACCTTTAATCTTAAGGAAGCAAAAGGTATTCTCCTTGAGCTGGATTCCCATGTTCTGGATAGGATTTGGTAGAACCTATGGAGGCACCAAGGGTGGATGAAGATCAAACATTTCATGTGGTTGGTTCATCACAAGAAAATTTTGACTTGGGATAATATTAGAAAGAGGGGTGTTCTGCGGCCTTCCAGATGCCAGCTCTGTGAAGCTCAAGAGGAGACAATGGAACATCTTCTCAATAGATACATTTTCACCTCTAGGTTATGGGATACATTTGCCACCATTTTCCAACAGACCGCTAGGGACAAAGGGAGTATCATTAATACCCTTAACAATTGGTGAAGGAACTTTTCGGAGTATGAATTTCTTAACTTTGCTTGGGCTCTAATGCCAAGCTTCATTATATGGAATGTTTGGAAAGAAAGGAACAAGAGAATCTTCAAAAATGAAAAGAATCCCTCTCATCCCATGTTTGAGTAGATCTTAAAATAGCTTAAGGAGACAGTTGGCACCACAGTGCGTAATCACCCTAAGAATCCTTCCTCATAATCTAAAATGAGAATTCTCAGGCAGCTGGGTATGCAGGGGCTTATTCCTCAAGGCCTAGATAGGAAAGTAATCAAAATGGAAACTGAGAAGGATTTCTGGCATCCTCCTCTGAAAGGTTTTTTGAAATACAACGTTGACGGGGCTTCAAAAGGAAACCTAGGAACTGCTGGTTTTGGAGGGGTTTTAAAGTATGAAGAAGGACGCATTCTCTTCATCTTCCATTGCCATGTAGGAAGTGCCACCAACGACATGGCAGAATTAATGGCTTTGGAGTAGTTCTTATATTTTCTGAAGCAAGATAACTGCCCAAATGTGATTATAGAAGTTGACTATAAGTTAATCATTAACTCAGTCAAGAGAATTAGTTGTGGAACAGTGTTGGAGAAAGTCTCAAAACACTGGAGGCTAATCTGGGTTTTCCAAAGAATTCAAGGTCACCTACAAGGTCTTCACATAGTAACTTTCAACCATGTTCGTAGAAAGGCCAATAAACTAGTGGATATTCTGGTGAACCAAGGTGTGGGCTGTACTGAATGCAAGGTCTTGATGAGGTGGCATGCATTGCCTCATAGTAGACTAAAAGCACTTTGTTACGACCAAGAGGAAGAGGGTAGGGAGGTGTTTTGAAAAAGAGCCAAGGAGGCAAGTTCTAAATAACTAGATCTCATAATGATTCACTATTTTTTATCAGACGGGTCTTTGATGGGAGGCAAACCATTGTTGGCCTTAGCAGCCCTTGTAATTACAAATTCAGAAATCCCCGTTATATGTTACTTGGATTTCTCAGTTTATCGGGTGGTTGACTAGGGGGAAGGATCAACACATTCCATGGTTTCAGGTTCAGGAGAAGAGGTAAGGATGTGAGGGACAAGAATCCTAACTTTTCGGCAGCCGTAATACCCTGAATTTCCCATTTGGGGATGCAAAATAGCTTCCCTGGTGGTTTTTGGCTGATCGCATGACTCTCAAGCAGAAACTGGTTTTAGTGAATTGGACGTGATTCCATTCATCTTTCTACACGTGGTAGGGGGTGGGAACAAATACCGTCCTCATCGCACACTAATGTTCGGGGCCCTTGAACCGTGCGATATTATTCTCAACCGTAGGATTCCACTGGGTGGGTCTACAGACAGAAATGATTATGCAGTTTGGTGGGGCTAGGTCATTAAATACCGAATGTCTTCGCTGGGCGATATCTTCCTCTGCCATTGGATTGAGCAAGGAGAATGGACATTTATGATTAAAGATGCAAGTCTGGTGAGCAGATGCATGGGAAAATTCGTGGATTTCTAAACATTCTTCTGACCATATGGCACAAACATTTTTTATATTCTAAGGGTTCAGAGGTTACCTTTGTAAGGTTGTGAGTTAATGCCTTATGTGGTTAGCAATTAAATTCTCCTAGGTCCACAGTGCCTGGTGGATATTTGTACATTATGTAAAATATTTTCTGGCTTATTGAAATAGAAAGAATGATTCTTGCTTCAGCAAAAAAAAAGGATGTTCCTGTAAAAGATAATTTTCCTGGCGAATATACCTTTACAATATCTATTAAATCTCCTTGGTTTTCAGATATTGCTAACTATTTGGCCACAAGAAATTTACATTCATACTTGTCTCCTTGAGAGAAAAGGAAAGTTATTCAAACTAGTGCATATTAGTCATGGATAAATGGATACTTGTACAAATTAGGGCCTGATTTAATGATTCGAAGATGTGTTAGAGAAGATGAAGTAACAAAAATATTAAAGGCTTGTCACGATGAACCATGTAGAGGACACTTTTCTAATAAAAGGACTACATATAAAATCTTCTCTTTGTAGAAATTTTGAATAATTTAACACATATTCAACAGAGATTATCCTGATCATGTACTATTGCGGAAAACATACACAATACATAAGCTCCTCTACGTTGATCATCAATATAGCAGCATCAATAACAATAAAAACATCAAGAGCATTCACACATTAACACAGTATGTATCCCGGGGAAAGCATCTCGCTAAAAACCCCAACTATCTGTATATTAATGATTGAGTCATGTAACATTACAAAGTACAATGCCTATCACAAGCAATCCAGTACCAGCTCCACCTGTTACACACAATACAGCTCAGATCTGAATCAATCCCTGGCTCAAATCTCTTCTGCTGCTTGCCTGCCTCCGCTGCTCAATCCTGCAAGAAGAACTGATGATAATTCCAAGGCAGCCACGTCTTTCCTTGGCTAAATCACGTATTTCCAAGCTACAATATGGGCAAACTCATTGGCATACTCAATCCCCCGATTTGTGCAAGATCTGATGCACAAATATAGTCACAACTGATAGCAATCTGATTCTCTAACACCTGTCCCTGCTGAACTGAACATGCACTGACATGCAACTGAGTTAACTAATGTATTCATTAGTTGTATTATGAGTTA
>APFE030212279.1:7712-39814 GCA_000404065.3 Pinus taeda | reverse complement strand
AATAATATAAAGCCACAAAAATAAAAATAGAGGGATTCTATGGGGCACAATAATAAAAATATGGGGACAATAGGGGCACAACAATATTAATAAGGGATACAACTACAATAGTAATGGGGTAATCACTAGTATTATAGGGACCTAACAGTGTGGGCAACTCTCAAGTAGGAACAGTTGAGGAGAGATATAGTCAAGTGAAAGCTTGACAAAAGTAGCAGCAGTGGGTCGAAGCCCAAGGAGGAAGAAGAAAGTGAAGCCCTTGCATCCAAGGGGCAACAGGAGTAGTGAAGGCAGAAGAAGAATGTCTCGAAGATCAAATGCTTCAGGTGTGGTGAAATGGGTCACTACGCAACACAGTGTCCTCTCTGGAAGAAGGAAAAAAATGAGAAGCATGATCTAAAGGCTCCACCGGCGAAGATCAAGGAGGAGGAGTTCGCCATGACATCCAAGGTACTTCCAGGAGGGAGGTGGGTTGGTTTAGAGTTGTAGTTCGAAAGAGCTACAAATGGGCATGATCCTCGAGGATCCCACCTCTCAAATCAATTCCTTGATACGAGAGTCAAGATTAGAAGTAGCAGGATGGACCAGTTTCAGTTGGTGCAGAGGAGTGTTGGAGTGACAGATGCAATGGATAGAATGCCAAGCCTAAGTAGTGTAGTGAAATGTTGTAGTAGTGCAGGGAGGCACGGTGCAATAGAAACAACAGTGCAGTAACTTCAGAGGGACAACGTGGGACTAGCAGTAGTCATATCTTCAGCATCGAGATGCATTTATGCTGAACACCTGTTGAGTAATTTGGGATGTTTTTCAGTTGTTGATATAGGAGCAGGAGTAGTTTACAGTGTAGGAGTAGTTGGCAGTGGTAGTGCCAGCAACAACAGAGATGCAAAAATTTAGAGGGAGTTGTAGTACTAACGCAGTGTTGACAATGGCATTGTCAATAGTAGTACAATTGCAGCAGAAGCATAGTAGTTGGTGGAAAGCATGTCAGACATCAACAACGCAGAGGATGATGTTACGAAGTGGGGTGATGTGTCAGTGGGAGGCATTGCTAGATCACATTCCTCCCTAAGAAGGAGTGTTGATTTCTGGTAGCATCGGATGTGCTCTAAGTCTCAAATTTTGCAGGGAGGTTTGGGAACATGTATTCCAAAGAACCCAGAAAGAGCTTTGGGAAATTCCGATTGGTGATAGTTTTATTAAATAAATAATTATTTTTAATGGGACCCTAAGCCTAAACTTAGGAAATTAAAATAATTAAAGGGTATTAATCTAACTGTGGGTTTAACTTCTAGAAGAAGACGAGGATCAAGCATAAATGATCTTAACCATTGATTAGCTTCTAATCTAGGTCATTGAATGTCAACGAGGAGATTATTTAAGGAGGCTCGAGGGTCAATTATAAAGACACACAGAGAGTTGATTAGTCAAATCAAATTGTTAAAGCTAGTGGCAGCGCAGTGATTTCGTAGTGATCACGTAGAGAGGGCAAAGAGAGTTTTGGCTGGAGGATCTTCTCCATAGACAAGAATACTCAACAGAGAGGTAGAGAGATACCCATAGGAGTCAAACTTGTGCCTAGAGAGGGTGACATGGAGCTAGGAAGGGCCCATGCAGGGCCCACACAGAGCAGCGTAAAAGACTTCCATGCAGAGGTCCAAAATTTGTTGAGTAGGTTGATGTTATGAGACGAGAGGGTTGGAGTCAGCTCCTGAGAGAAAATCGATCGAGAAAAGAGGTGACGCAGTGCCTTAGAGGTTTACGCAAGCCCACATAGTGACTATGTAGGGCAGTGTAAAAGTAGCAGGGGACTCATTGGTTCAGTTGCCAGATTAGTTGGGACTTGTAGTGTAGAGTGAGGTCATCTCACTAATTTCTTTTGCCGAGTGATATTCTATGTACTGCATTTCTAGCCAAGTATCTAGAGATTGTATTCAGAAATAACTTCTGCTTAATAATAAAAACCCTCAAATCTGTTGCACCAGTTTTCCAGCATTGGGTTTTTCCAGGGATGTTTGTCCAAAAACAACTATGTCATTTGTGTTGTATCTCTCTATTGTTAGTTTCTTGTTTCGAGATATTATTTTAAATGGTGTAGGCTACAGTGTATGTATTTCAATGTTTTTCCATAGGAAACTCCAAATAACTTGTTCATGTAAATCTAATAAGCAAGAGAAATATCATTAGTTACTATAGTAGGGATTCCGAGTTTAAGGAATTTTCACAGATCGGTATATAATTTAACGATTTATACATTTATTCATTTTTGTGATAGCAAAGTAATTTTTTCTTCACTTATTACAAATGGAGGCAATGAACATGTAACGTGTGTATCATAATCCCGTTTGATCATGTGTGAGCCAATCAGTGGTGTAAGCATGGAGCAAAGTCTCGAGTCATCATTTCACTCATGATCCTTGAGATATATATTCAAATCATAGTTTCAAATTCCCATTGAGGTTCATTTACACCATTTGTTGATATATATTCAAATCATAGTTTCAACTTCCCATTAGGGTTCATTTACACCAATTCATAACATAGTACATTTTTTGGAACCTATTTTATGTCAATTTAAGCATATGAAACTATGAGGTTGTGTGACCTCAAATTACAAAGACAGATTAAAAATAGATACATGGTATCTCTATTATCAGACTTGAATTGGGTTTTTATTTCCTTTAGGGATCTAAAGCCATTGAATCTATTGGTGAGCAAAAGTAAAGGATTACATAAAGTTGGAGATTTAAGTTTTGGGAGAGTTATACCTTTAAGGTCTTTACTTGAAATCTTGATGTTTTTACTTAAAAGCCTTTGTCGTCATACATGATAGGTTCCATTTGATTCATCATTCTTTGACTTATTGGTTAGTATTCTTTATGTATGCAGATTGTTACCCAAGGTTCCACGTCTATAGATATTTGGTCTGTTGGTTGCATTTTTTTGTTTGTGAATGTGACATTTTAATCTTCAACTTTTCTTCATATTTGAATTCTCAATAATTTGACAGTTGTTGTTCAAATCATTTTTATGGTTTAACTAAAATGGTTATAACACTTCAATGTGTATAGATAATACATAATTTAACTTCTTTTAAGTTTTATAGTTAATATTTAAATTTTTAATTTGTTAAAAATATTTTAAACTATTTTTAATAATAATAGTAATAATAAGGTCATGACTAACGAGACACAAAATCGGTGTATAAGATCTCTTTGTTTATGGGACAAGGAACCCACTTTGTGGTGATTTGGTTGCTAATTCCATGAAAATGTATATTCTCTAAGCATATAATTTGAATTTGAACTTGTAACCTCTTATAAAGAAAGGACATGTTCTTAACGAATAGGCCTAGTCAAAATGTTTCTATCATATTAAAATATACAAATTTAATAAAATAAATAAAAATTTAACTTAAAAATAAAACAATCTAATCATTAATTTTTTTTTCTATCCATTTATAATATTAATACAAGAATTATATTGGTCTCCAAATTTAAAGAATATTCATTCTTATATTAAAACATAAAAAATAGGTATAAGTAATATTGGTACTCAAAAAAATTATAAAATATATCAAAATATTGTATATTTTTTTAATATGATTTAATATATCCTAAATATTAAGAGAATTGAACCTATAACCCCTTAATAAAATAATTCTTTTAAACTCTACCCACTAAAAAATACCCTGATGGTCATTGTTGAATATGTATTTTACTTATTGAATATTGTGTTTTATGTGCCCAATTATGTTCGATTTCGCTAGAGCTTTGAAATTATCGTACTTCGTACGTGTCAAGGCTTAATCGCGAACTCTCTCGCCGACTCTAAAATTTTAGACTTTTGAAAATGTTACTCTCGCTTCCTCTTACTTTTCAACTATCGCGGACTCTAAAATTGTTTAGACTTTTGATATAGTTGGAAGGTGAGAAGTTTCATTGTGATTGAACACAAGGGACCCGTGATTTTAAAGATAACTAAAGACAAGTCAAACATTCATTAACTTTGATGCGCAAGTTCAATGAAACAATGTCCATCAACCTAATCGCAAACTGATTTGTCACCTTTCTATGACTAAAATATAGTTGGACTTCCTATATCATAGCTGAACTCAATAATTGATTCTATTTTGTATGGTCATCTTTAATTCATCTAGAAAACTCTTACTCTTAGAATAGAAATGGTTGAAAGCTGAGAGGTTTGGACTTAATCAACATTTCAAAGGTGACAGGTCTCGTTTTTTATCGTCCACAAGGGACCCGTGATTTTAAAGAGAACGGGATGCGAAAGCAGTGTGAAACATTCATTAACTACCCTCCACTACTATCAAATATTGTAAGCGTCAAAGAAGTGCAAGTTAATTTTAATTCGCTGACCCAACATTATCGTCTTGGGTGTTTCCCTATTAAATGAATTTTAACATCTCACGGTCAATAAAGGGTGGCTTTTGCTTACAAGGCTCTTCTGTTATTGTTTGCTGCTTCTTGTTATATGCATGATCTGCCCGCCTGCTTTGTTTTTTTTCTGCTCTTATAACCCATACTTTATTTTATTCTACACTAATTTCATTAGCTATGCTGCTCTGATCTCACCTGCTTTTGGTACAAGCAACGAATATTGTGATGGGAAACGCAGGTAACACTAGTAGCAGCGTTTTTTGTGCTCCACACATCCAACAGATAGACGATGTAATTCACCTGGATGGCAACCGTGAGCTTCTGGAAGAGCAGTTATATCGTATGAAGAGCCTCTTGCTTGACATCAATTCTCAGTTTGAAGATCAGCAGAGGGTGGCACCGGTTTCTCTGAAGAATTGTTTGTTAAAGATGCAACGCAAAGTTGGAGAGGCCAGAGAGTTGATCCATCGCTCACAACGCCCCTGGCTACAGCACTGTATTGAGTGCCTCCATCGCAAGCCCAATGTCTTAAAGAAAATCCGAGAGTGGAACACAACTATTCTTGAGCTCCATGATCAGCTTAGAACGGATTTCTCTGTGTTTTACAGTGCTCAGCAGATTGCATCCTCCGCACAACAACAGGCAGACGTACTACTTCAGGATGAACCCGACACCGGATTGGTCGGATTGGGAATAAAATCTGCCGAGAAACAGCTAGAGAGATGGATTTTGGAAGCTCCCCATGTTCGCATTATCGGTGTATACGGTATGGGTGGTGTGGGAAAAACAGCATTGCTTAAAAAATTCTACAACACCTACAAGGTTAGTGATTTTTTTGATCATGTGATTTGGGTTACAGTTGCCCAATTTCCAATTCTGCAAATGCAAAATGATATTGCTTCTGCAATTAATCTAGATCTGACCAACTGTTCTCCCGATATGGTGAAGATGAAGTTGTGTGCATATATGAAGACAAAGAAATTCTTTTTGGTTTTAGACGACATGTGGAGGGCACTCTATCTGAAAGAATTGGTTATGCAATTTGGCAAGAACAAAGGAAGCAAAATCGTCTTCACATGTCGAAATAGAGATCTGATTCAAGAAATGAATGCAAAAAAGTTCATGGAAATACAACCCCTCCGAAGCGAGGACGCCTGGGAGTTGTTTTTGAGAGTAGCTTTTGAAGACGGCCATGTTCCTGAGGATATACAGAAGACTGCACGACAGTTGGCCGAGGAATGTAAAGGGTTGCCACTGGCAATAAAGGTAATAGCCTCGACAATGATGGGTAACACAGCTGTAGATGAGTGGAAGCTTGTTTTAAAGCAGATTCGAAAAGTGGATTTAAATTTTCCAATTACTCATCCTCGAATTGATCAAGAATTGTATCAACGATTGACATGGAGCTACGATAGTTTGCGCGATGCTAATTTGAAAAACTGTTTTCTTTAGTCTGCCATGTTCAGTGAAGACTCTGGATTGCTGGTGGAAATGACGCTGTAAATATGGATCGAACAAGGCCTAGTTAAGACTAAAGAAGGTGCGGACTATGACTATGTATTGAAGACTGAGGAGAGCTATGTAAAGGTACTTGAAAATCGTTGCTTATTTCAGGTGGAAGAGGGTGTCATTAGAATACACGGTGTTGTCCAGGACATGGCAGTCTATATTGGAGAGAATGAAGAGAATGGTGTATTGGGAGCAGGTCAAAGTCTTCAACAATTCCCTGACATCCGAGGATCGGATGATTGCAGGCGAATATCCGTTATGCGTAATGATATTATGTCTTTGCCGGCAAAGGAATTGAGATGTCCCAAACAGAGTAGTCTACGTAGGCTGAGGAATGGCCTGGTTTCCGTCGCCGCTCGGAAAATTGTCCAGCTCCGGCCGTTGGCAATCCCTTCCCTAGCTCCGCCACCCTCCGTCCACCACCCTCCCCTACCTCCGCCACCCTCCGTCCGTCCACCGCTACTCCCTCCGCATTCATTTCCTGACACGCTGGCAATCCTGACATTTCCTGACGGATCGGATCGGATCTGGAATTGCCACCGCGGAGAATTAATGCCATTTCCAATTCAAAATGGAAGAATTGCCCAACCGGGGGCTCCTCCCCCAACCCAGGTTACTCTCTTGCAGAGAACCAGGAACATGAATACAGGAGCCGCCAACAAGAAGCAGATCAGAGAAGAGCAGAGTCCGTCTGAGGTTTCTTGCAAACAAAACAGGTACGCTTAGTGGAATTTGACACAGGGATGGGCTTTGACAAACCTGAAGACGGGAGCCGCCAACAAGAAGCAGATCAGAGAAGAGCAGAGTCCGTCTGAGGTTTCCTGCAAACAAAACAGGTACGCTTAGTGGAATTTGACACAGGGATGGGCTTTGACAAACCTGAAGACGTCGGTGCAGGTAATGAGAATATGCTAGAGTTTTGCTCGCTTTCAAAGGAGTATTCGATGTTATTAAAGGATCCATGGAGTTGGGAGGATAGCGCGGGTTTTGGAGTCCGAAGCATAGCGGCTATCAGGGAGAAATCTTATATATTGGATTATCTTCATGATTCTGCGGTAGTTAAAAGTACTGAAGAAGAAGTTGCAGAGCAGCAGGTGGAGGAGGAGGATTTTTTAAGAGGCTCCCTTTTTGAAGCCACCGATTATCTGCTCTGGAGGCCTTTGCCGAGTACAGAGGTTCTGTTTTCTCTGGATTCAATGGGCAGCCATGATTGTACTACCCTGTTGCAGGATGAGAGCATTGCTCAGGGTGCTCCTTCTTGCTTCAGAATTTTTGAACAAGATGATGATCACAAAGATGACAAAAATCATGCTGGTAGCGTTAGCTCTAAGAATGGGAGTAGGGTCTCGGACTGGATTTTGGGGGCTCCCTCGAATCAATCTCAGTTTTCTGAAACTGTTGAATTTGAAAGCTCTATACCTTCACTGTAATTGGGTATTTTCATTTCATCGCAGCTATGATTTCTGGTAGCTGGTATTTAATCAAAACATTAGCCTTTGTTTTTATGAAATGTGGGCATTGTGCTATTTAGGGAATGGAAAAAAAGTTGTAGGTGTTTCATGTGGTCGGTATAAAACTCTGTTTTCATGTTTTTGTAATCATGGTGGCCAATAGCCTGAAACAAAACACTTAAATTCATCAAATTAAACATCTGTTGTAACTATTTCTCTCGTTTGTATATCAGAGCATTAAATTTTGGGCCTTTTAATGGTCTCTATGGCCATTTTTTTTTCGGGTCTTTGGGTTCAATCCTTTGAAGAGGAGGTGGTGGTTATATCAGGGAAAGCTGTTGTATTTTTGGGGTGCGATATTTGCTCCTGCATATAGTTTAATGAATCGATCAGAACTCAAAAACAGATCGGTTTCACAACGGGGAGAAATGAATCTTTAATCAAAACCCTGGTTTCACAACCAAGATTCAGAATCTTCTAATCATGAAATTGAGAGTTTTTGTGAGACAATCAATGTTTGTCTACGCATGAACCAAAATCTTCAAATCAGGAAAGTGCAAGCAATTTTTGTGATTTTATTGAACATGACAGCAAAACAATAATGCTCTAGTTGGATCAAATGCAGAAAACAGGCATCGAAGAAAAGAAAGAGAGAGCTTTGATCTTCAATCATGAATGACTAATTACATTGAATTTAAAATAAAAATTGTTGATAAATAAATTAGAAGTTGAAACTTCCTCTACATGGATGTCAATCTTTAATCAAAGAGAGCTATGATCTTCAACCATGATGGGTTGCATTTGAAAAATATTCTAGTAAATGGATTAGTACTTCAACTATGAATGGCTGCACTGGAAAATTTCTCATAAATGATTTTGAATTTGAAAGAAACTGATTGTTTCATGGTATGGAAAAATTTAGGAAGGAAGCCTTAGCATGAATTCATGAAAGGTATATTTTTGGCTTTATCTAATGCAGCATAGCAATAATAAAGTTAGCTGATCAAATTCAGGAGAAAGATAGATATTGAAGAAGGGAAAAAGTGGGAAATTATTATTTTTATTGACTAATTGCATTGAATGTAGGAAATGATAAAAAAGATGTACAAACCATTCAATGCAAGCAACACAAACTAAATTAAAGAAGAGAATGATGTGGTCATGCCAAGCAAAGAAAACATAATGTAAATTTTGAATTTAATCTCAAACATATAGATAATAACGATAAACTAAAAATGTGTATTGTTGCCCTCAACTCGAACCAGCTTAGATCCATCTAACACCAGATCTGTCATGTGCAGAGAGGGATCAAATCCCTCGAGGTGCAAACCTTTCCTCAAGTTCTACACTCCAAAAAGAAGGTTTGCACCTCGCATGATTCAATCCCTCTCCACGCATGATGGATTTGGTGTTAGATGAATCTTTTCTAATGATTTTGTGTACACCTGGTTGAGGCACTTACCTCCCCAGCTAGTCTTTATGTCAAAGGAAAAGATATTACTATCAATGTAATACTTTTTCTTATTAATGGAAATCATTTTCAGAAACTTAAAAAAAAAACAAATAATGTGAAACAACCAAGTCCATTTGTAAGAAAAAAATAAATAAATAATAAAAATGCATTACTTTATAAAGTAGACAATAGATACCTTCTTAATAGATAATGTAAAACAATCAAGCACATTTATAATGTATTTCTTAATTATTTCTTTAAAATCAAATAAATAATCAAACATAAAATATTTAATTCTAAACTTAGTATTTATTTTTTAGTTATTTTTAAAAATTAAAAAAATTAAAAAATTAAAAAACAAAACAAAAACAAAAATGCATACTAAATTTAGAAAGTCAAAAATCATAAAAGAAGCATTTCTTAACCAATAATGTAAAGCAACCAACTCAATTTCCCGAAAGCGTTGCCACATTTAGCCATGGGCAATTCTCCACTGGTTAACAACTTTATTAATTATTTTTTTAAAATCAAATAAATAATTAAACATAAAATATTTAATTCTAAACTTAATATTTAAATAAAAGTTAATTCTAAAAATATAAATTTTAATTAGTCTAAAAGTTTTGGGAATAATCATACTTTTATAAACTATTTACTATAATAATAAAATTCATTAAAAAAAATAATTACTCAAAAAACAATATTATTAGTAAAAATCTTTCAGCAAGAATCTCTACAAATATATTGCTTAACTTGTAAAAAAAATCATAAAACACATACTACTCTATCATAATTTTTTATTCTTTATTTAAAAAAAAATGAAAATCATAAACAATATTCTTGAAGATATTAAACAATGCCCATTTTTTTCCTCAAATACAAACAACAACAATTCTATACTAAGGATTGAAGAACATAGAAAACTTATAAATGAAAACAAGAAGAGTTATATTATCAAAGGTGAACATGTACGAAAAAAAAAAAAGACAATGATTAAAGACCTTTTAAGAATAGTTTGAGGGTCCCTTGAATGATTGACTGCAAATCTGAAACCCAAAGAGAAATTCTCCTGATTCAATAAAAATCCATGGTTAAAGATCATGCTTTCCCATTTTTAATTTCTTCTTTATCATTTCCTACATTCAATGCAATTAGTCAATAAAAATTATAATTTCCCACTTTTTCCCTTCTTCAATATGTATCTTTCTCTTGAATTTGATCAGCTAACTTTATTATTGCTATGCAACATTAGATAAAGCAAAAAATATATCTTTCATGAATTCATGCCGAGGCTTCCTTCCTAAATTTCTCCATACCATGAAACAATCATTTCACTATTAATCCTTTCGAGGAGGTTTCAAATTCTAAATCATTTATGAGAAATTTTCCCATGCAGCCATTCATAGTTGAAGTACTAATCCATTTACTAGAATATTTTTCAAAAGCAGCCCGTCATGGTTGAAGATCATAGCTCTCCTTGATTAAAGATTGACATCCATGTAGAGGAAGTTTCAACTTCTAATTTATTTATCAACAATTTTTATTTTAAATTCAATGTAATTAGTCATTCATGATTGAAGATCAGAGCTCTCTTTTTCTTTTCTTCGATTCCTGTTTTCTGCATTTGATCCAACTAGCTTCATGATTGAGCATTATTGTTTTGCTATGATGTTTAATAAAATCACAAAAATTGCTTGCCCTTTCCTGATTTGAAGATTCTGGTTCATGCCTAGACAAACATTGATTGTATCACAAAAACTCTCAATTTCATGATCAGAAGATTCTGAATCTTGGTTTTGAAACCAGTGTTTTGATTAAAGATTCATGTCTCCCTGTTGTGAAATCGATTTGTTTTCGAGTTCTGATCGATTCATTAAACTATATCCAAGAGCGAATATGGCACCCCAAAAATACAACAGCTTTCCCTGATATAACCACCACCTCCTCTTCAAAGGACTGAACCCAAATACCCGGAAAAAAAATGGCCACAGAGACCATTAAAAGGCCCAAAATTTAATGCTCTGATATATAAAGTAGAGAAATAGTTACAACAGATGTTTAATTTGATGAATTTAAGTGTTTTGTTTCAGGCCATTGGCCACCATGATTACAAAAACATGAAAACAGAGTTTTATACCGACCACATGAAACACGTACAACTTTTTTTCCATTCCCTGAGTAGCACAATGCCCACATTTCATAAAAACAAAGGCTAATGTTTTGATTAAATACCAGCTACTAGAAATCATAGCTGCGATGAAATGAAAATACCCAATTACAGTGAAGGTATAAAGCTTTTAAATTCAACAGTTTCAGAAAACTGAGATTGATTCAAGGGAGCCCCAAAAATCCAATCCGAGACCCTACTCTCATTCTTAGAGCTAACGCTACCAGCATGCTTTTTTTCATCTTTGTGATCATCATCTTCAAAAATTCTGAAGCAAGAAGAAGCACCTTGAGCAATGTTCTCATCCTGCAACAGGGTAGTACAATCATGGTTGCCCATGTCATCCAAAGAAAACAGAACCTCTGTAGTGGGCAAAGGACTCTGAGGCCTCCAGAGCAGATCATCAGTGGCTTCAAAAAGGGAACCTCTTAAACGATCCTCCTCCTCCACCTGCTGCTCTGCAACTTCTTCTTCAGTATTTTTAACTATCGCAGAATCATGAAGATAATCCAATATATAGGATTTCTTCCTGATAGCCGCTATGCTTCGGACTCCAAAGCTCACGTTATCCTCCCAACTACATGGATCCTTTAATAACATCGAATACTCCTTTGAAAGAGAGCAAAACTCTAGCATATTCTCATTACCTGCACCGGCGTCTTCAGGTTTGTCAAAGCCCATCCCTGTCTCAAATTCCACTAAGCGTACCTGTTTTGTTTGCAAGAATCCTCAGACGGAATCTGCTCTTCTCTGATCCGCTTCTTGTTGGCGGCTCCTGTATTCATGTTCCTGGTTCTCTGCAAGCGAGTCGCTTGGGTTGGGGGAGGAGCCCCCGGTTTCACAATTCTTCCATTTCGAATTGGAAATGGCATTAATTCTCCGCGGTGGCAATTCCAGATTCGATCCGATCTGTTAGAAATGTCAGGATTGCCAGGAAATGAATGCCGAGGGAGGTGGACAGAGGGTGGAGGAGCTACGGGAGGGTGGCGAAGTGCAGAGGGATTGCCGACGGCCGGCACCGGACAATTTTCCGGGCGGCGACGGAAACTGGGCCATTCCTCCGCCTAGCTAGACTACTCCTGTCCCAAACTAGTTGCTTTGGGCTTGGGAGTGAATGAGGGATTGAAAGAAATTCAGAAGCATTTTTACTTAACCTCTCCTCTTTGAGGGTACTAGATTTTCATTGCACGACCGTACAATCATTGCCAACATTGTGGAATTGGAACGACTTGAATTTCTCAAGTTGGATTCCAGTCACATTGCAGATACATCGAAAGAGATAGATACTCTTTCATATCTCCAATTCTTGTATATTAACTCTTGTAAAAAGTTTAAGTCGTTACCTTGTCGAATGGGAGAACTTAAAAATCTCAAGTATCTCAAATCGGAGTATGTCAATCTTTGGGGATTGTATTTAAATAAAAGTTTGAAAATTATTTTTATGAGATATACTTCAAGTATCTTGAATAAGGTTTGGCAAAAAATATCTCGAGGTTGTACAATGATGTGTGGTCTGACGGTAAGTCACATGGGCGAACCCCGGGCAGACCGAAGTTCAAATCTCATTGAGTACAATGACCTGCTGTGGTGGCGGCTAGAGGGGCGGATTCCCCTTTCCCATGAGTCTGCTCTTGATAAAATCATAGGAACTTAGTATACCCGACTTGCAGGTGGTTGGTTATGCTCTTGGTGTTATAGTCGCAGCTATGAGGTTTGATCTTGGGTCTCCCCTAGATTAGGCCTGGTAGTTACCGATTCACCATGTGGTTAAAAAAAAAAATATCTCAAGGCATTTAGAATTTTATAAGTCATATTGTGTACATGTGAATTTCAGTTGATCATGACCTTCATTTGATTTCCCTCGGTCATCCGAATTTTTTGTTATTCATTTTTTTAGGCCGATAGGCCTTCTGTGAATGAGTTGAGTTCTCTACTTCTGATTTTGATTATCTGATTGACATCTGGCGTCCAATTGGCATCTGGTTTAATAGACATCTGGAATAGGTTATGGGACTATTCCTCCTTCACCAAAACTGCTTTCCCATTTCTGCTCCTCCTGCTTTCAGCTTTTGTCCTTATTTAACCCTTTTACAAATAGATTTCTCAGTCAATCAAGAGGCGCGTTTGATCGAGTTCCAGGGACGGGTTTCCTGAACTTCCATTTTATTTAGGTTTCCCTGCAATGTTTTGCGTCGATAGATTCTGTATCAATATTAAAATGCGAAGAGCAAAACTACGAATTTTTTTATTAGGGTTTTGATAAAGGTCTAGAGTCGAGTATTTGCTTTATGAGTAGAGAATGAATAACGAATTGTGTCAAGAGTTTGATAAATGTAAGAATAAAGAATACTGATATTGGTTTATGGGATTTTGTTGTAGATTTTGAGCAAAAGAGCATTGATTTCTAGGGTTTGGGTGATTGTTTTTCTATTCATCTCTTTATATAGTGTCGTTGATTTTTTTTCATTGATTGAGTTTGTTCTGTGGGTTAATGAAATGCTTTCGGTGAAAATATGTTGATTTTGTTGGGTTCTCTTTTCTTATATGTTATTTTGTGTGTGGGTGCAATATGGTCAAAACAATTTTTTTTTGGTTTATTTGTTGGGTAGGTTGGCTTCTGTTGATAACATTGTGGATAGTGTAGAATTAGGGATGTTTTTATAGGAAGTTGACCTGAACTCTGAGCAGGGTGGAAGATTGGAATCCGAAATCTCTGAGTTTATGCTTTTGATCGAGGATCTACAGTCTTCCCAATTAGACCAATACACTGGATAAAGCAAAGGAGAAAGTAAGGGGGAGAAAGAGGCTTTTGGGTCTCTATTTTCACATTTTTACTGATTATAATTCATGTGGACATTTTTTTGCGTGGGTTCCCTAGCCGGGTTTGTTGAAACTAAATTTCAGATTTTGCAGGTGCTTTTGTTATTTTTTTTAAATTTAATTATATAAAGTTGTTGAATCTTGATATTGGTGTAGCAAAACACCGTGGTACCACAAGCCTGACTAGGGGACGTATTTCTTGTCCCACTGTCCATGTACCCTTAAACTGAATGTTAGTTTAAACAGGTTTATTTCCTGTAATCAGTTGAAAAATTCAATTCAATTACTTCCTATTGTTGATTCTCAATATTGGTGTAGCAAAAGGACTGTTACTAGAAGCCTGTCCAGGAAACCCATTTCTTGTATTGTTTTGTCCCTGTTACCATGTTAACACCACATTTGTACATTTGTACATGGGAGTTCATTTCTTATCACTTAAAATCCTTGAGCCCTGTCTCTTCATCTGTTCCTGATTCTCATTGTATTTCTTGTTAATATTTTTGGTAACATTGGCAAAATGTAGTATGAATCAAATTTCTCAGACTGAAATTTGTTTCAACATATAGGCAGCTGGGGAACCCACTTTCGGGATTACGCTAACCCCTTGTTTTTTTGGCTACATTCATGTGAGGTTTCTGTTTTTCTCTTTTCCTTGTAATCTTGTCTGACTTTTACTTTAAGTAATGTAGTCAGTTATTACATGACACATGCTTTGATCAGTTGGGAGGAATTTTTTCTTTCTACATGCAAGAGATTTTGTGAGAAAGTAGTTGGACAGCTTGCCCATCTGCATTCAGACAATATTGTGTATTTGGAGGTGATAGAGGGAGAAAGTAATTCAGGTTTGTTTGTAAATGATGGGTCATTCTTAGAAAGGTTTAAGCAACTCCAGCAACAACAACAGAAAGAACAAGCTTCCACACAAGGGCGTTACGACAGGTGTTTCTTTGGAATCTGCAAATAGCTTCAAGACTAGCTTGACTATTAAAAAGGCAACTAGTTTCAAACCAACAGTTAAGCCTACACCCACTCCTGCAAATGGGAAGTTTGCGTTCAATTTGAAACAAAAGTCAAAACTTGCAGCTCCCCCTGTGAAGCTGGGCAGTGATGAAGATGGTGAAGATGGAAAAAGGGGCGTGGACAAACAGTCAAAGAGATTAAAGTTGGAGGCATCAAGTACTGCTGAGGATTTGCAAGATGCCCCCCAAAATGGTAACTAATTACCTTTTCATTCCTTTTCTGCTCATTTTTTAAAGAAAACTGTTAATATGCATACCTAAATGCCTTCTCATTCCTTTTCTGTTCAATTTCTTAAGAATACTGTTAAATGCGTACCATTTTCAGACTATGCAGAAATAAATTGTTCTCATAATAAATATCAATTCTAAGGGAATTCTCAAAGGATCAATTTTCTCATGAGGAGATAGCTAGCTACCCTAAAGCAATTGATAGAGTAGTATCATTAGACATTTGCGTTTGTTCATGGGAGGGTACATATTTTTGTTTCATGGTTGTCAGTAGGTAGAGATGAAAGAAGGTGTTTTATTTCATTAGTTATTTGATCTGTTTAGTTGATTCTACAATCTGACACCATGAACTTACCTCTCACGCATATCCAAATCCTGTTCTTCGATGAAAAGAGGCTTAGAGTGTATGTCTTTGTAGCTGACGTCCTGACATTTTTTCTGGTTTCTAATACGCTTTTATCTGATAATCAATGCTTCTGGAAATTGATCAGAGCTGTTAATTGCTTGATTCTGTTTCAATGTACTTAAATAGACAATTAAACTTAAGAAGAAATGAATTTAATTTCAAACCAGATTAGGGTAACAATTTAAAAAATGTCGGAGGTGAACATATCCCAAGCCAATTTGAAATCAGTTGGAGAATCCTAGTTATGATTGCACCAAGAGAAATAAGGTGCATTTTACAGCCTAGAGGGAGGGAGATGTGTGATGTCTATGCATAACACTTATGTGAAGTTTGGCATAGGTTGGTGCATGATAATATAAAAGAAGTAGCACTGGGGTATGGATGATAAGATGAGATAATATAAGATACTTTTATTAATGTCTAATGAATGACCACAAAAGTATGTCATTGGGACTGCTCTGTACCACTGTATCGATACAGAGTGGGAGACCAAGCAAGAAGCACAAAGTAAGAGACGAAATTACATACTGCCTTAAACGAAGATATAAACTGGCTCTGATAGCCAAAAACAAATTGGTGAGATATGCCTAGAATCTGGAATACAAAAAGTGAGAGCAAATCAGACTCTACTAGTAACCACTCTTCTAACATCCAAGGTCTAATGAATTTCTGGATAGAAAACTGTCTAGAAGAGAAGCTATTATATAATCTGGACTGCAAATGGTGCTATTGTCAGGATGATTTTTCCCACCGTGGAAGCCAGGGAGGACTCCCCTGGCTGTTAACTAGGTCACAAAGTTTGTTGAACTTCAACCTTGAGGTTCAAAATTTTGGCAACCTCTAAAATATTTTTTGACGTTTGGTAAATCTCATTGAACCTCATAGTCATTGACCAAATTCGTAGATCAAAACTGACAACTTCATGTCGCAACCCAAGTTTGTAATCTGTCTTTTCAATTTCCAAGTTCCATGATAGCATTTTTTTATGTTTATTGATGTTGATTTCTTACTATATAGATGAACCTAATGGTTAACCTCACCCAAACCTCATGAAAAAAATTGAACTCGAACCTGAACCATGTAACTTATGCTGTTAGTGTGGGGTCTGGAATGGGCATGTTGCCAGGGTCATTGAGAAGTGGTGATAGTCCCCTAAGCTTGCACTGATCTAGGGGCAGGGGATGTAATATGAATAGTCTATCTCTGGAACATAGTAAGAAAATGGCTATTTTGAACAAAAATCTTAAAATGAGTAGTTGTTGGTAAACCATTGATTTTAAAAAAATGGGAGTGAATTTCTTATGTCAGTGACCATTCTGACTTTATATTACCACTGAGTCCGTGCTAGCCCTACATTTCTAGGTAGTTCAACAATGTTATTAGGCTTGCTGAAATTCAACGGGATCCATTACCTGAGGAGATAGACATCAATGGGATTCATTGCCTGACAAGATAACTGTATGTAACATGAAAATTGAATCTGAACCCTGATCTTGATCAGTGAATCTTGACTTAAATTGCCTTCTGATTTTGGTCTTCATCTTATATAAAAAAATTGAATACGTGTGTAAGGTGTCATAAGGTCTCAAAAATTCATTTCTATATTAACTTCCCTTTACCACTATTTTTTCAAAATATATACTGCTTTCAAAATATATATTGTTGTCTTACATTTAGGTTTTCAAAACTTGTGAGTATGCTTCATAATACTCTCTCCTAAAATATTATAGGTATTAGGGTTGACTGAAATTGGAGTGCCTGAAAAGAAGGATTTTAGAATGGTACAGGCTCAAATAAATGGGATGCACCGACAATTATAAGCGATACTTTCATATTGAATAAATTTTATTACAGCAAAGCAATTCGTCTAAAGCAACAAATGGCTTATGCATGCAAATTTTATATTAGCAAAAAATGGTTGATGTATGGAAACTTTATATTTACATTTAAACTTAAGTTTCAGTAAAGTAACACTCTCTAGAGAACCCCCTTTCATGTCAAGCATTGTCCAGATAGAAAAGCAGATGTAATGGTCAATCTAGGTGTGATCCTAGGAGAAGGCATGGTTATCCTTGGAAATCTGATGGATAAAAAATGACCATCAAGCACATCCATGATTATTGCATTTTTTGCAATTGATACTTCTTATAATCAACAAAGTAACCTTTTTTCATGTCAGCCATGAATCAAACAGGGAAGCAGATATGTAATGGCCAACGTATGGGTGACCCTAAGAGAATGCATGCTCATCCCATGTTTATTAGGCTTCTTGCAAATGACATTTCTAAATTGGCAACGGGTGTTATGAGTTGGGATTGTTATAAGGAGGACCCCTTTCACCGTCCACGATCCTTAATGTTTTATGGATGTTATGAGGTGGGATTGTTACAAGGAGGGCCCTATTCACCCTCCATGAACCTTAATGTTGCTTGCATCCTTCTTGTTGCTGAAGGTTGCCAGCTCCCTCCCTCCCCATCCTTCTTATTGCTGAAGGTTGCCACATCCCTCCCTCCCTTCTTCCTGCCAACCTCCACAACCCTTCCTCATTCTGTCTACAACTTTTATGATCCTCCCTTGTGGCTCAACCTTCTCCCTCCTTTGTGTTGCTGTGATGCCCTAGGAGATGTTGTTGTGATGCCCCTCTCCCAGATCCTCGTCTATCCCTCCAAATATTGTTGCCTCCCCTGCCATCCCTCTCCCCTCCTATCCACTCTCCGGTCTAACGAACATGGGTAGGTGTTATTGCTCCAATGACCACAATTTAATGGATATTTAGTGTTTCCTCAATTATGCTGTTCACAATCTGCTAGATGAAAGGCTCAGTTCGAAAATTGGTTGGGGTAAATTGAAGCAAAGAGGAGTTGATTGTGGCCTTTTCAAACCTGGTTATGAAAATTGCCTAATTGGGTTACCCTGCCATGGAAAGAATCTCATCCTGCTTACTCTGTATAGCTGAGCCAATGGAAGATCTTGCATTGCAACCCAGCTGGAATCAGTTGCCTTTGTTGTTATGATATTTTAGTTTATTTATATTTATGTGTTGTTGTTTTTAGTTTGTAGTTTATCAATATGTTTGATAGCATTCTTGTTGCTTATGAAGCAGAGGAACATTTCTATTTGAACATCTTGTTGTTGAGTTCATCCACCTTAGAGACAAGTTAGTTTGACCAAGTTAGTCTGGAATGAAATTTTTTTATGTATATATTTTCTGTGAAATATGTATCCTGTAGAAACTCATTGAGCATTTCCCCTCATAAGATGAGCCTCTTTCATAAGAATCTGGACCCTGAGCTTCCATGCAACAAAATTGTAAGTTCCATCTAATCTATCACACTCTCGAAGACTAAGTCACTTTATGCATACCGAACAAGTTTCAAGTGCACAAAGTCAACAATACATGAAGTAGAAACAACCCTTCCAAGGGTCAAGGTGCTTCTCTCGAGCAACCTAGGATTTGAAAGTGATGGATGTTCCACCAAAACTCCGGGATGGGAGACATGGGTGCGGGGAGACGCACAAGGGGACATGTGGGAGTACCCTCAAATTTTAGGGGAAGGGGGATGTCGGGCTATATAATTTTTTTTCATTATATATATTATATATTTCAAAATTCCATCAATAAGAACATAAAAAATGATAAACATAATTGAATAATAATGAAATACTGTGATCCATATTCATCCTTCATTATTCACCATTCTATAATCTACATTGATTTAAAAATTAAATTCATCATTTATCATTCTAGATTCTAAATTGATTTAAAATTAAAATTCGTTATTCACCATTCTAGAATCTAATTAGTACTAAGCCAAATAGATAATAATATATACTGAAATCTGAAGGCTGGAATAGTAAATTGATATAACTAAAACTCAAAAGCAATGGAGTGATGAGTCTAAAAGTCACTCTAAAGTACACAGAGGGCTTGGTGCTCTTGATTAAATACTAATTCCATACCCTTGTATATGACAAAATGCAATGGAAACATTGCAATCGATCGGAAAAACTGTTAAGTCCGCTGGATTTTGAGTGATCTAAAATTCCACTTTCTCCATATGAAATCCAATGAGGTCAGAACCACTCTCAAACATTCTGAATCATTTCATGGTAATGTTAAAAATTTAAGTAAAAGTGGCATTCTCCTTCAAGTAAAAGGATGAAAATGAAAGATAAAGGAGAAAGAATGAAAGATAAAGGAGAAAATGATGAAAATGAAAGATAAAGGAGAAAGATAAAGGAGAATGCCACTTTTACTTTAAGAATTTAACATTACCATGAATTGCATAGCATTAGTAGGGCAATATGGTCAAATACTAGGTTTCCCCTATCATAAATCATTGTTTACGAGCAAATTTTGGGGGGGACGCATAGCCCATTTTGAGGGGGGACACCCAGGCATCCCCTTTTGGAGAGTCGCATCCCCCACACTAGTGAAATGCCCCCTACAACATTTCCCAGGCATCCCCATCCCGGGTGCAAGGGGTGTGTACACCCAACCTTGGGGGACGCGTCCCTGTGGAACACTATTTCAAACCCCACAAACTCAGCGAGGTCAAGTACCTCTTCCAGGTAATCTCCAGCGCAATACAATATCCCTCTTACTCTAGAGTGATTTCAGCCACAAGCTTTGATACAATGCAATGTTATGGAATATTAATGCAAAATAGAAGCATCATTTCTTTGACTAGAGGTTTCCCAGATTTTAACCGTGTGAATTTTCAGCCCTAAAAATGTTAGGAAATAGAGTATAAACAAGGTGGAAATAAATTAATAATAAAATATTTCACTTTCTAACAGCCCAATCTTCTAGGCAATCCAAGGAGAAAATAATACTCGACAACTTGGATAAATTTCAATCCTCTAGGGCAACTTATACCACATAAATCAGATCTGAAAGGTCACTCTTACAGCAATTATAACAGTAGTAAAACGATATATATATATATATATATATAAGCAAAACATGTCTGATTTTTGAATGATGTATCATATCTGTAATGGGCCAGGGCAATTTTCTATGGTTTTGTTCTGGTTAGGGATTTTTTAAGCAGTACAACAAAGTTTCTTTATTTCACAACCAATAAGTCGTTACTTGCAAAATTTAACTTCCTATATTTACAGTCCACAATACACTGATACTGTTAGATTTCAACCATGCAAAAAACACAACAGTGTTCAATTTGTCCAATTTCACTGTTAAATCAGTTCCAAATACAGGCCCCACTATTCTGAATTCAACACATCTGACAATTACTACATGACGTTAATTCGGTCAGCATCCGATACAGATATAACTAGACAATTACACAACGAACCCAAACTATCCTACTTAATTTTATTAGTGAGGGACCCTGTCAATCTCAGAACAAAGCCTTGCCTTTCGGTGAGAACTTCTGAGATGCAATTAAATTCAGAACGTGGTTGTGGGCATCTCATTACTCACTTTGCCTCGGAGCCTCACAGTTTCTGAATTGCGTTAGCCAGAAGCCTCAGACTTCACAAAATTCACTTCTGCACTACTACAGAGCCTTGGATGTGCGAAGCGGCCTTCCCCGTGTCTGATATTTCAGCTCAGCGGGATGACTGCAGAGAGGCTTCGTCCACAATTTGACCAGAATTGCTCCGCCTTATTTCAATTTCGTTTCCTTTTCACTGTAAGAAGACTGTGCTCAGACCACTGTTCAATTTGTTTTTCAGCCATTGCAAAATTTGTCTTCCAACCACGATTTTTTATTTTTGCATTCTGTATAAGTTGTTTCTTTTTTCATGATGTATAAGTTGTTTCACAAACTTCTCTGAACGTACAAAACATAATTTCCATGGGACACTTCTCTTAAACTTCATGTTTTATTAACCACGTTTCTTAAACCTAAAAATTAGTGATTATTATAAATATTCTTACTGCATTCAGTGCAGGTTATCTTTTTCTTGTAACTTACAAATAAATAAGCCCTATATGAAGAACTTGGCAGACTTCTTGTTAGATTCCATGCATTGTCAATGTTTCAGTGGCATGAGGGATGGATATGAGACCTACACCGGCAACAGGGGAACTAAGTTGTCTGGGGGGCAGAAACAGAAACAGAGAATAGCAATAGCAAGGGCAATTATAAAGAATCGTAAGCATCTTGGTGTTGGAACCCAACCGAATTGAGATGTGCATAAGTAGCGACTGCCTTTCCCAACCAACAAGTCGTGTTGTAATTTTATACATATGACGCCGTGACGCTCACTGAAATATAAAATATATATATCCATTAACAATACTTTTAAATAAACGATATTTTCTAAGGGAATTTCTTTTTCTAAATAAGTTAGTAATTATACATTTAAATAAATAACCAATTATATATTATTATAAGTAAAGAAACTTGGATGGTTTTCTTGGTTGGTCGAAACCTACCTTCTAAGATCGTTGGCCCTTTGTGATGAGACGTCGAGGTCAAGGTCCTTCAATTGAATTGATTGTGTGAGGCTCAGGGGTGTTACTAAAAAAATATAAATAGATAACAAATTATTCATTTTAATAGGGAACAAATTTATATATCAATATAATTAGAATTCTAAAATTGATTGTTTTTAAAGTAATGTTTAATTTGATAAAATATTGATTTTTTTAATATTATGTATTGCAATATTTGTTGTATAGGTGTGTTTTTCGCATTGGGTTTAAATTCGTTATTATTGAGCTAAGAGGAGATTTTCATAACACATTGTTTGGTTATACTTGTCAAACGCAAGGAATTAGTTTTTTTAAATTAATTTTGATTTTTAATTAATAATTTTAAATAATTTGTTTTTAAATTTTTAATAATTGATTAAATGTTATATTAAAGTTAAAATATTTATTAATTATCAAGATAATTTTTTATTTTTATAAAATTTTATTTAATTTTATGATGGATAAAAACACTCATAGATGAACTATATTTGATTAGATTTGCCAAAAAAATTATAATAAAATATTACAAATTTTAAAAAACCACACACTAACTCATATCCAAAATGTTTACACCGAATTTTTTGATTTGATGCCTCCACAGAAATTCACGATGGCTTTTCGTAATGAGGTGGGTTTGAGTACCGTTTTAATAATATTAATTTAATAATAATTCACAAATCTAAAGAAGCAATACACAAAATTCAAAGATTTTCTATAGAAATTAATAAACAAGGTAGATAATTCAAAGATCCATGATAATAAAAAGACACCATCATAAACAAAATTCAAAGATATTCTAAAGAAATGAATAAACAATGTAAATAATTCAAAGATCCGTATGAAAAATAGAAAAATTCAAAGATATTCTATAGAAATTAATAAACAATGTAGATAATTTAAAGATCCATGATGAAAATAGAAAGACAATCATAAAACTATCCCTTGATAATCTGAATTAATATATTTTATAATTAGTTATTTAGTGTTTAATAAAAAATTGAAAGAAAGGAAAAAATGATTTTCAAATAACTACAAAACATAAAAAGTTTAAAGTTGATTTAATACTTGACAACATAATATCTCATCGTACAATATATCTTTTTTGAGATAGGTCGATTTTAATATTTTACATCATAATATCTCATTGTACAATATCTTTTTCTTGAGATAATTATAGTTTAGTTTAGTGTTTTTTTGCTTCATATAATCATAGTTTAGACTTCTTTTCTTTTCCGTAATTTTAAATAAGTTGTGTCCTTACTTTATGAATGTTGATGAGTTTTATGTTGAAAAAATTGAGAAGATTTTTTTATTTCTTTAAATTTTTTATTTTAATATGGGTAGATGCAAAAATCTAAATTATGAAGTTGATTTTATATATATATATAAATATTGAAGTGAGATTAAAAATTATATTCATGATATCATATATCTGTTATACAAAATATATTTAAATTAAGATATAGTTAGAATGTAAATTGGACTTAGTAATTATAGATATTGTAAATTTATATTTTAATTAAATTATTATATATGTTTAATTAATGAAATAAGTTTGATTATATAGTTTTGTAAATATTCACTATAGCGGGGATGCAAATTTATATATAGTCTTGATTTATATGATTTGATGAATTGTGGGTTATGGGGTTTGATTAGGATAAAAATAATTATAAAACTATCATATATATAATGTTTTTAGGTGTTATATCATATATTAATAATTGTAATATTTTAATATATTTTTTTAGAAATTCAAATGTTTCTTATTTTGAATGCCATTAATAATATTACCATTATTATTTGAATGTCTTTTTTCTTTTCATAAATTAGAAAATCTATATTTTAAAATAAAACTTAGATTTATAGTTTCAGGAATTTGATGTAATGGTATTGATGCATTTCTCAAAGCATTACAAATGTTCCCACGTGAACTAAAAAGAGTAAATCGATAGAAACTTCAAAGCCATCATACGGTGTATTTTTGGCAAATCCAACTGGATCAAATAGAAGTGTAACCGGGTCATATGCAAGTATAAGTGAATATAAAGATAATCTTCAAACCTGAACTCACTCATTTTATAAGTAATTTTACATATTATTTAATATTTGGTAACATGAGCATTTATTTTTGGGTGATATTACTCTTTAATTATACAGATAAGTCATTTGAATTTATTTTTAAAATCAAACTTAAATTTAATAAATATTTTGTATTTAACATTTTAAAATAGATTCATATAAAGAAAATCAATTAAAAAAAAAACAAAATGATATTATCAATTAAACATTATTTTGGAAATGTATTAAAACTAATTTAGATAGAATAGTGTAAATATAAATTAGAAAGTAAAAGTGATCTAGTCATTATACTTAAGAAGTTTAATATATTATTAATACATTTTTTTCCTAATATTTTATATTAATAATTCTGCTTAAGTCTTTTAATTTTATTTAGCTTCAGAAGTCAATGATTCTATTTAGACTTCTCTTTCATATATTATTTCACCTAGATTTTATATAACATCAATTTTCTAAATGTCTATCTATCTCTCACAACTAACTTCTTCACGTTGGTTTCAAGTCATCATCTCTTGTTTCTTTCGTACTTGCAAGTATTATTTGGGACTTCTTTTCTAAAGCTTCAATCCCTTTTAAGCAAACCATGTTTTGAAATGAACTCCCTCTAACTTAAAATCCAACTCAATTTTTATACTTGCATGAATAAAATTATTATTCTTATTTATCATTATTAATTACTTTTTACATGAGAGGCAGGTACTAAGTAGCAACACTGCATATTACACTTGTTAAACATTTGATTTAGTAAAATAAAATAAAATAAATAGTTATAATTAATAATTAATATTAAAAAAATTATAATTATATTTATACTTAGTAAGTAAACTAGCCTAGTCCTAGGGGTAACTCATTTGGTGATCAAAATAATGCGAGTCATGAGAAAATTAAAGAGATCCAAGGTTCAAATCCCTTAGATTGTGACGTGGTTTACAGAGAGGAGGGCAAGTCTTAGCTCCTAGAGGTTAATCAATCTTATCTCTGAATCTACCAAGAGAGAGGAGGACAAGTCATAGCTCCTAGAGGCTAATCTACTAAGTGCCAAGAGGCATCAAATCTCTTAAGGTGCGAACCTCTTTTAGAGTGAAAATAGATTTCATCCCTCATAATTATACACAATACATAGATCAAGGGTTAAGATTTATCTCCAAGTTAGTTTTACTCCTTTAATTAATTTATCTCAAATTAATTAATTAAAAAAATATGTGATATCAACATGCGTCATATTTGGTATGTAATATTGATAAGCCATAGTATTGGTTCATGGTATTGTAACAAAAGCTATTTACAATTTAAGAATTCTCATGGCAAAGTGGAGATGAATATCGATGATTAAAAATATTGTTTAACTCATATAATACTTCTTTGTATAATCAATAATTTAAATTAAATTAAAGTTATAATTTTAATATTTTTTATGACTTTTTTTAATATAGACAATATGAAAAATGTATTTTAAATGTTTTGATGTTTTTTTTTGTGAATGGAACATTTCTAATTCATATGAAGAAGAGTACAACGTGAGAAACTTGGTACTGGTCTACTCGTCGTACCATAACTACCAGTCTTGTTTTCTAGAAGATAATGACGAAAATACATTGACAATAATTGCAGTACACACAGAGACCATATGCAAATTGCCCACAAAAATCCAAAAAAACCCCAAAACCAAAATAGATCCAATATTCATCATAAATCAATAAGATTACTTGGCTCTTAGAATGTTTGGTCCATTTCTTGGAGATGGAGGGGGCGAAGTCCATCATTAATGTGTGCTTCCATATATTCCAATCTTCCCTCCAATTCATCCACCCTCACCTGGATCCTTCTTTGTCTGTGACCCTTCTTTGTCCTCAATGCAAGAATACTAGTCTATCCATCATGTGTCATTGGTTATGCTAAAGACCATTCATGAAAGAAATGATTTCATTCCGATCATGATGTCGACCACGTGTGGTTGCTCCAAGATGGTCGTGACCTCTTGAATTTGGTTTTCCAATGAATCAAATGGAAGTGGAAAATTGATACCACCAGGGGATGAAGGTGGCTATTGGTCTACTTCCTCCTTAAAATCTTGAATCTTTTCCCAAAGGTCTACTCCATGGCCACAAGGCCCAATAACTCTGTGAGCATGACCTCACTGGTGTTGCATGGGTCATGGAAAGTCCACTAAAGGCCATCAATCCCACGCCCTATGTTTAGAGAAACTGGCACCCACCCTTCAAGGACAAGGAGACCAAGAAGAGTTATAGAACTACACACTGGAATGGATTTGGCATATTGTCACTTCTGACACTAAACCAAAAGCAGAACCATAAATGGTTCTCAGTCCCAACATAGAGAGGAGGAACCCCATAAACAACACCATTACCTCCCCAATTGACTGTGAGTAATGAACACACGATAGAGACCAGGAGGGACTTACCCCCAACAAACATAAAGCATCCATGATTTCCTAAGGAAAAATAACCTTTCCACCCTACAAATTAATAGTTCAAATAGGAGAAAAAATATGAACAAACCTAAAGGCTATGTGGGAGAAGTTAAATAGTGAGCTTGGAAATGAAATGGCCAAACATAGAGTCGCCATAACGTCAGCTCCAACTATTAAGTGCTTCTCCCCAATTCCCTACTCCTGCTAGCTGTCTATGTAGACCACCACAAACTTAGGTCCTAATTCATTCTATGTGGAGTTGCTACCATGACAGGGGATGAGCGTCCAAGGTTTTAGATGGTGTTTGTTCAAACTATTACAAGTTGGGGAGATAGGGATGACAAGGATAATGAGTGACCTTGCACTCCAACAAAGACATTTCCAACTAGTTTCCCTCTGCCCATTACAATCCAAATCCAATGTCTGTCAAAGAGATCTCACATATCACATATACCATAAAACCATTCAAAAACTATCCATTCCCATGCATCGTCTCAAGTGTGTTCAACACACTTCATGTCATCTCATGTCGCATGCATTAGGATTAAATGCCCTCCATGTCCTTCACTACCAAGGTCACCCCATTAAAGAGATATTTATTACATATTAATACTTATAGACATTTTAATTTATATCACTCCACTAGTTATTAATTCCTATCCACCTTTACAAACCATACAAATAATTTAATTGATATAATTACTAATTTATATTTTACTATATAAATCTTACTAGCCATTTCTAATTTCGTTTTTATGTTAATAATATGGGAGAAGAAGGCATCTCTAACCTATCAAAGATTGTGTATTATGTTCCTGACTATCTTCGATTGCATTGGTTTTCCCATTAGAATTTTGAAATAATCATAATTCGTACATCTCTCTCAAGCCTCCTCTTATATTTTCAACTCTCGTGTTTAGACATCTTACTTTCCAACTCTTGTGTCTAGACTTTTTAAATAATTGAAAGCTGAGAAGTTTCAATTACTCACTCTAGCTGAATCTAAAAATTTTACAGTTGAAATGTGAGACATTTCCTTTGCTCGTTGTATCATTGAACACAAAGGACCCGTGATTTTAAGGATAAGGTCATTTTAATTGATTCCATTTTGTATGGTCATCTTTAATTCATCCAGAAAACTCTGAACAACAAAATCAACAATTGATTTTTTAACTTTATAGCTCGACCCTGACCCTACATCAAAGTCCATTATTAAGTTTACAGTTGGACTTCAAGTGACCTAACATCATCCTCTTAGGTGGGTCTTCCATATTAAATGAATTTTAGCATCTCATGTTGAATAACTCGTGAGATCCTTCAAGTCGGATAGACATCTCTTTTTGTTAATGTTTGCAGCTTCTTCTTATATTCACAACCTGTCATCTCATTTTGTTTCATGTTTGTTTTTTTAATCCATACTCTATTCTATTCTACTCTAATTTCATCTGCTACGCTACTCTGATCTCACTTGTTGTTGGTACAAGCAATGGATATTGTAATGGGAACCGCAGGTAACACTATTAGCAACGTTATTTTTGTTCCAATAATCCAACAAGTCATCCAATGAGCTGAGGGTGTTCGGTTGAATGAGCGAAAGCATTAATTGGCATGAGCTGAGGGCATTCGGCTGAACGGGCGAAGGCACTGGGTGAAGCAAGCTGCAGGCGTTCGGGTGAACGGACGAAGGCGCCTATCAAAACGAGCGAAGGTGTTCAAGTGAAAAAGCAAGGGCGTCCAGCTGAACGAGCCGAGGTTGTTCAGTTGAATGGGCGAGGGCATCTGGCTGAATGAGCCAAGGGCATTCGGTTGAATGAACCAAGGGCAAGTGAGGGCGTTCGGTGAAACAATGAATAACTTGCTAAACAAAGAAACGGTGGAGGTGACCGGTGGATGCCTCTGCCTGGTGAAAAGGTGAGGCTACACTGTGTGTAGTCCAAAGTGTAAAATTTGCAAGTTGATTGTAAATTTGTAAAATTTGAAGATTATCATTATTGTTTGGGTAGACTCATATTGCACGGAGTTTCCCCTCCCGGTTTATATTCGTTGTGAACTTGATGGTTAAAATGATAATGATGATGATGATGAATGTAATGTGAATGTTTCCGCTATGTTAACGAAAGATAAGTACTTGGTAAAGTTGAAAACTAAACTAAGTATAGAAAGTAGGTGTAGTCCACACTTATAAGTATTGTTAAACAGAAAGTGGGTGGTGGTGTCGCACCCCCCATCGTGCGGTTGGAAGAGTACTGCCAGGGTAGGGGCGTGACAAGTGGTATCAAAGGTTCATATTTTGCGGGATTTGATGATTTATATTTGAAGAAGAAGTTGATACAAACTGCACTAACATGACAGTTGGTATCAGAAGTACTGATACGAGGAAAATAAGTTTGAAGACTTGGTAGGTAGTTCAGGTTTGCAGGTGACTTTGGTGGATGGTCTATACAAGATCACAAAGAAGGAAAATGGTAGAAATGGCGGAGGAGCCTCATGTTGTAACAGGTGAATCTAGCGAGGATGCAGGTGAAGCTTTCTTTGACAGGGTATTGGATCGTATGGAGGAATTTGCTTCTGATATGGCTTCGATGAAAGCCAAGAACATACAAGTTCAGGAAGGCTATGCGAAACTGAAAGGGGAGCTTGAGGACCTCGAGGTTTGATACAAGTATACTAAATGGTAGTATGCACAAATGGAAGAAAAAGTCAAGAAGATTGGTGAAGCAAGAGATCAAGGTTTGGCTGAAATTTTGAAATTGTAACAAGGTCTTGATGATACTCGGAATGAGATCATGGTTTTGAAGAGGGTTGTTGGGCACAACTCAGGTGGAGGTGTGGCTCATGTGAAAGTCAAGAGCTGGATTCTTATGATGGGACGAGGAGTGCGAAAACTCTTGGTAACTTTTTATGGGATATGGAACAATACTTGAAGTGCTTGGGGATATCCGATGAGGAAACCAAAGTGAAGGTAGCTGCTCAATTCTTGATGAAGGATGGTAAGATGTGGTGGCGAAGGAGGATGGATCAGATTGCCAATGGCAATGCTGAAGACATAAATTCGTGGCATGACATGAAGAAGGCTTTGCAAACTCATTTGAGTCCACAAGATGAAACATGGGATGCAAGGATGAAGATAAAATACATAAAGCAAATGAGAAGTCTGTAGGCATGTTAGCGAGAGTTTTCAAGTGCAGTTTTGGAACTTCCAGACATGGCGGAAAGGGACAAGGTGTTCAACTTTATCACAGGGCTAAAACCTTGGGCACAGAATCAAGTGAAGAGGCAAATGATAAAGACACTTAAGTAGGCATTTGCTGATGTTCGTTTGGTAGAACACTATAATGAGGGTTCTGATGAGAAGAAGAAAAGGAATGACAAACTGAAAGAGAAACCTACGAAAGAGGAGACTTCGAGATTGTATGATAAGTTGAAGACAAAGAAACCATTGAAGTGTTGGATTTGTGAGGAACCACATATTGTGAAGAATTTTCCCTCAAGACCAAAAGTGGTTGCCTTGGCACAAGCTAATATGAAGAAGAAAGAAGAAACTTCTGTAGGAGTTATGTAAATTTCGGGAGTTGCAGTGGCTATGAAAACTGTCTCAAGGAGAGACCCAAAAAGAAATAGGTTGGAGTATTTCGAAATGAAGGTTGGGAGTGTTGTTGTACTCACTATGATGGATAGTGGGGCAACTCACAACTTTATGAGTGAGGATATTGCAAGAAGGATTGGACTGAAGTTTGTACCAGTGCAGGCACAAATGAAGGCAATGAATTCTCCTCTGGATGCTATGATTGGTGTAGCTGAAAAGGTGGATGTGACACTTGGTGAGTGGATTGGGAGTGTTGATTTCACTATAGTGTAGATAGATGACTATGAGGCTGTACTAGGCATGGAGTTTATGAAGCAATTTGAAGCGATGGTTGTTCCCCATTTGAAGAAACTGTACATTTACAATAGACGAGAGGATGTAACCATCGGTGTTTTGACCGTAGGAGTAACTAAGACCAAATGTAAATTGATAGCAAAGAATATGCAGAATGGGAAACATGATAAAGAGGTCTATAAGTGGTTGTATGTTGCAGAGGCAAAGCTTAAGGAGCAGTCACAGGTTATTAGGACATTATCGGATAGCATCTTGGATCTATCTAGGAGGCTGGAGGCAGTGGAGGATGATGATGACGAAGAGTATGTGAGGCCAAATGTTCAGACGAAGGCATACCTACAAAGATTAGAAGTGGAGGGTCCAAATAAGTGGATTGAGTTAATTAGTGAGGGAGAGCCTTTAGGCTCTGCTCCCTCCTCATCTTCTTAGAGTATCATGGGGATGAGGCTCATTGTTAGCTGCTTATGGTAGTGAGTCTCCAACATTTTGAGTAGGCATCTAGGGGTGAGATGATGCAGATTGACAGGTAGCATACAGTGGACAGTCATGATGATGTAGGGGCATGAGTTCTTGTGGAGGCGATGCATGGTTGGATTAGCGACCCAACTAATCACCGATATGAGGGGTACCAGCACATGATTCCTTGCTGAGAAATGACATATCTATGGTGTGAAGCATGCCGAGTAGTGGACATCTGGATTACCCATATACACAGTTGTGTGGATGATTGTCTTGGCAATGGATGGTTGCTAGGATGGACAATTATCGAGGTCGACAATGACTTAAGGTGGGGGAGGATGTAAGGCCCCCAAGTTATTGTGCGATGCGATGCGTTTGGCGAAGGGTGCACGATGGATGAGAAATGAGCTGGAGGTGCAACCGATGAGTTGGGCATGCTCGCACGATGCGACGAGTTGGCTAAATGGTGGAAAACGTGAAAGTAATATTAAAAAAAAATGACTAAGTGTTGAGGAGTCGTGGTAAACTTATATGATGGGTGGTTCCACGTATGGGCGCCCCCACCATGGGCCGACGCGATGGAGGGGGCGAGTTGGATGAAATGGTGGGTTGGCATGGTGGGATGACACCCCAACTAGAAGGCCAACCGCCATATAAATGAGTGGGCGGAATGGTGGAAAAACATCATCAAAACTTCTTCTAAGTGTCTTGCCGAGAAATAAGTGCAAGCTCACTTAGAGGAGGCAAGCTAAAACTTTGGCGAAGGTGCAGGCGGAGTATTGGGGCTGAAGCACCTAACTACAAAAGGGTGGAGCATCGTTCGCGTGGCCGTAGGCAGTGTGAACTGCAGGTCGGGGGACGGTGTCAAGCTGCACGAGCCGAAGGCGTTGGTTGACATGAGCTGAGGGCATTCGATTGAACGAGCGAAGGTGTCGGTTGACACAAGACATGGAAAACTTTAGGGGCAAATTTTCACCTTTACGTGAAATTAAGGGGTTTTAAATTTTTAGTGGGTGAATATTTTGTATCATAGTACATTTTTACAAATCCCCTCAAATTTATTTTATAAAAAAATTAGGTATGGAGGTTAGCCCACCTTATTTTAAGGGTGAGGGTAAAAAAGGTAAATTTAGCCCTTGAAGGCGTTCGGTTGAACGGGGGAAGGCGTCGGTTGACACAAGACATGGAAAATTTTAGGGGCAAATTTTCACCTTTACGCTAAATTAAGGGGTTAAGGGGTTTTAAATTTTTAGCGGGCAAATATTTTGTATCATAGTACATTTTTACAAATCCCCTCAAATTTATTTTATAAAAAAATTAGGTATGGAGGTTAGCCCACCTTATTTTAAGGG
>APFE030212272.1:10830-28360 GCA_000404065.3 Pinus taeda | reverse complement strand
CTCATATGTCCCATAACCCAGGATGTAACTGATCAAATCTACCAGCATTTTGCCCAGCTCATTAAGATATTGATATGCTATAGGAAGGGTGGTGCTCATAGCTTCAAATTTTGGCTGAATAAACAACTGATTAATCTTGGCAATCTGAGCACTGGACAGCCTGCCCCCTTTCTTTATCAAGTCATTGATGGAGAGAGGAGTTAGGGGCTTTGCAGTGTGAAATTGCAGCATCTCATTAATGGCCTCAGGGGTGATATGGAACAATACTGAGCCTGAGAGGCTGAGAACGGCTCTCTGACAGGGGTCATAGCTGGAACGGCATTGATATATCAATTCTAGGAGGAAATTGACTTGAGGGAGATTGTAAATGGGCAGGTTGGAGTCCCAAATCCCTAATATATCAGCTCCACTGAGATATTGGGCTTTTAACTCATTTAGCAGGTGGATATTGAATTTGGAGGTCATGGCAGTGGAGTCTAGCATCTGGTAATCTCTATCACCCAGGGCCTTCCACTCTAGCTCTCTATGTGGGGCATTCAGAGGTTGAACATTTAGGGCTACTAGTGTTTCCATGGCTAGGTAGTACTTGTAACTTGTACTGGAACTGGTTTCAGTGGGCAGGACAACACAGAGGGCTATTTTTGCATAAACAAAGCCAATTGTAAGGGAAAATGAGGTAACTGTGGTGACAATGGTGTAGAATGCTCAAAGGGAGTTAATTGAGTGACTGCAGGGACTAGCAACACTGTTTTCCTGGTGAATTAGTGCCTCTCAAGTTTTCAGTCCACGAATGCGCGGACATAGTGTGAATTTAGGAAAAGGTGACTATTTGTGGGTTCACCAGGTGAATTTCGACCCTACAACTGTAGAGGAATGCTGGTTTACCGGGAATTTGCTGGTAAATACAGGTTGCCTTACTCTTGTTAATTCAGTTCTGGAGAATCATGGACATAAGCAAGCTCTGAGGGGATGCTTTGGGTAAATACCTGGTGAATTGCCGGCAATGGTCACAAATGCATGCGGGTTGGAGGCGACAGCGTTCTTCAGGTCGATTTCTGCAGGTTGGCGACAGGTGGTCGTAATTTACATGCAGAGGTGAGAAATAGTTCTATTTAGAAAAAGTGATAAAAACGCGAAATTTTGGTTAAATATAGACTTTTTTGGGTTATTGGCGCGTTTTTGGATGACGTCATCAGGTGGGGTCAAGGTCGGGTGACGTCAGCATGACGTCATTGAGTGACGTGGCAGCCTGTGAGTGGTCCACGGGGATTGCATAGGTGGCGGACACGTCGGAGCGCTGGCGGGCGAGGGTGCCGACAGGGCGTCGAGTCGAACATGATGTGGGCGGGCGTAGCGGTGACGTGGGCAGGCGGTATAACACAGCGATAAGTGCATTTTCTCGGACCGCTCTTGATACGGTTGCGGTATTTTCAGAGGGCGACCCGAGAAGATATGGGGGTGATGCGTGGCAGAGGCTTGACGTCACCCTCTGACAGTTTCTCGGGCGGTAAAGTGCGGCGATCGGGGCCCATCCGATATGGATGTGGGCCGTCGGATGGGAAAGCCCATATCCCACGGTTGATGGGTTGATGACATGCGTGGGCAATATGAACTGCAGGGAAGAATAAAATATTATTATTTCTGAAATGCGTGCCCGACGGAACTTTATAAAAAGTGGGTTTTTTGGTTTTTTGCAAGGTTTATTCACAAAGCGGGTTTTGGTTATTAATCCGAGTAAATCCCGGATTAATCCCAAGATTAATTTTTCGGCGCTCTTTGGGTCGCGCTCAAATTTTTTAGCCCTTGAAACTTTCAAAACGATGCATAGAGCTATAATGCTCGAGGAAGGGGATATATAGGTATTTTTGGGTTTTTTTCCAAATTTACATAGTAATAGGGGGATAGGGGATATAAGGAGTTAACTAGTGATAGGTTAGTAGTTAACATGAGTGAAAAAAGGTGGATGAGGGAGGTAAAATACTAAGTTGTTTATATGAAATCAACTTAGTTTTTAGGAAGTAGATCAAAATGAAAAGATTTTTTGCACAAGAAATGTGGCTCTTAAAGAAACTAGAACCAACAAAAGACTTTGACTTCTTTCATGAACATGGGTGGCATAGGGATGTCAGCCATGAATGTGATAGGGGGTGATCTGGAAGTTAGACATGCTTCATTAAGTTGTTGTAAGACTGCTGAAAATAGGAAATTTGCACTGGCACCATGCTTTTACCTTTGCTTTTAGGCCAGTGAAATGCCATGAACCATGCTTTCTGCAACCCCCTCTGCTTACCCACTCTATTGCCTAGCATTTTTTGTTACTTCAAGGAGGGTGCACTTAGATTTGCAAACCCTTTTGTGCCTTTTCTTTTCCTTTGGCTTTTTCTTTTGATTTTCTATATAAAGCTACCCTTATTGCTTCCAAGGCCCCAGATTAAGCAGTTTGGAACCTTCTTTCTCTACCTATCTACTTTACCTGCCAAGATTGAGCTATTTGGATGGATTTCTTTCTCTAACCTATAACAAAAATTGAAATATGGCATGACCCAGCTTAGGCTGTTGGATCACCCATTCAGAAGTAGGGCAGCATTAACCCAATGTAAGTATATTTTTTCCACAAGAATATGAGATCTTTGTATCACCAAAGTAGATCATATTAGCACTTCCCTTGCCAATCATGAAAAATGAAACCTATTGGCATAGGTAGCTAATAGTATCCATCCATTGGTCCTTGAATAACAATGTCAATAAGAACCCTCTGTGCAAGATATCCCATTTGCCCGTACCATGTCCAATTTTTGTTTTAGTATACCAGTTTTGTGGGATGACATCCAAGGTATGATAAAATAAATGTACCCATTCTGACTGGGGCTCTTTGCCATAGGCCTAGGTCCATCTAGTGAGGTGCATGCATGGCTCATCACGTCCATCGTGTTTCTTAGTTATTTGTAGTTCCGGCTTCCCAAACCTTATCTGCATCATCCGCCTATAGCTGTGCCAGTGTTCAAAGGTTCCTTCATGCGTCCCCCACCACCACGCTGGCATCGCGCACAATGCCCATTTTAACGTATCGAACCAATAGTGCTCTAGTACCATGCATTCAAACTTGGTTAGGAATTCATCTACCATTGTCAGCCCCTCATACATCAGCATTTCTTGATCCTGATCTTTTACGCAATACAATGACCTAGTCATCATGTTGCAGTTTAACGTTGTTACTCCGTTTAACCGATTATGCCACCGCTCGTCTTCCTCGTCTAAATCTATAGTGTGGGACTCTGAATTCTCCCATGATATTATTCCTTCTGCAGTTGGATTGACCCAATCTTGATTTCTTTCAGTGATCTTATAGATGCAATCTAGTTCATCGTCATTTCCTTCATCGCAGATGGGTTCTATGTAGTGCGCTCCTTCAGCCAGTCTAGCGGAATAACTACACAAAGTGACTTCTCAAATACCATTTTCTACTTCTTTAAATTAATGACCCCATTCATATTTGTGGCCCAGTCTATCCCTGACAATGCAGGGTAAGGGCTATTTTCATCCACGATTTCTATTACCTCAAAGTCCATTTATGTCCTCGTGCCTTCTATACCTACTGTGATTCCTTGCAGTCTCCCCATGGGCAAGACCTTCTGTTGGTTTTCCATCTGCAATTGAATAGGAGACCATTGCAGTGCAGGCTTGCCCATGCACTCCCAAGTCTGTTTAGGTACCACATTTGCATCTGAGCCTAAGTCCAAGATAACCTAATCCATCTCATAAGCACCGATTTACGTCGTTAACCGCATCTCCCGTCTAGTGCATAAACCATGTTTTCCTAGTTTCTAGGCTACGTGCGGCTCCCCTGACCCTGTGCACTTAGTGATCAGCTCTTACAGTTCTTTAACGACTCTATTGTCATGCAACAACTTCATACATGTCTCTAAAAAGGTGGTAAGCATAGAGGGATCTATTCCCAGCTCAATTAGATCCCTTCTACCTAGAGTAGAGACTTCTATGAAGCTCTTCTGAGCTTCCTTAGTCATCTTCTTCACTTGTTCCATCTCAAAGTTAGTTTCCCTTGTAGGGGCATTGTGACCCCTCTCATCTTCTGCAGGTTTTTTCCGCGCATCTCCCCCTATAGCTATGTCGCTCCTTAGTACCATGTTTACGCTGCGGTCCTCCTCACATGTTTCGACCCTCATCATTTGGACATTTTGCGTCGCCGTAGGTTGTGCTACCCTCTTCTCACATATTTGTGCTATCAATGCTGCACAATCTATCATTTCATGATCGAACTTCTCGCAGTAAGGGCACGATATTCTGGTCAGGTTGGTACAATCCCACGCATAGTGCCTTGTTTTGCCATAGTTATAGTAGATTAGCTGCTCGCGGCCCCTCCCTAGCCTCATTCCCCATCCTCGTCATTGCCCTTGGAACCCACCACGCGCTATCGCTACAGCTGGATCCTGACCTCGCACCTCAGTCTGCATCCTGTAAGCGGGTGTTCAATCCATCAATAATTCATAACTCCAGAAGTCCCGTTCATCGTGGCCCACCGATATGCAAAAATTGCAAAATAATTGTTGGGGGGTCTGGATAAACTTTTACAGTAGGTGACAGTTCTCTGTGGTGTGCTTTCCTCCCACCTGACAAATTGCGCGCCAGAGCAAGGGCGTCGTGCTTGGCCCTACCTATGCCTCTAGTCGCAATGGCATTGTTCCCCCCTGCCAAATAATTCGTGAATATCAGACAATGATCCTTATCATGACCCTAGCCTTTGCATTTCACACACCACAATTCTTCCTGTGCTTCTAGGCGGGGTTCCTTTTGTTGTTTCAAATTCTACATTTCTAAACACAGGTTTTGTATTTGCGCATGGATTTACTGAACTCCTAACCCTAGATCCTGTATTGGAGTTTCATGCAACCTCATCACTGTCTCTAATGCTTCAGCCTAGGTTGAGATCTTTTGCTGTGACAGCACTGTCCTCAGAAATGCCACAAACCACGTGTAGTGTTGTGCATTCGTTAGTGTCATGTTAGCCTCTCGGATGGTACTTTTAGCCTCTGATCCAAGTCCCAAGCGATTTCCCTTGACAACATTACGATCTCCTTAAACCCGATGATCGACTACATCTCTGATCTCAGCCAGCTAAACTCTTTTTTCAATAACTTCTAGATCTCCACTATTCCCACATTCAGGTGATCACTCAAGTGCTTTATATACCACGTCAACTCACGGTCCTGCAAAGTGCTAACCAGAGTAGCCTTTTTGATGTTATCGTCTGTAGCTCCATGTGCTTCCCACACTGCCCTTACTACGAACCAAAACTGTTCTGGATCTTCACTTCCTTCTCCTTTGAATACCGACAGCTTGATCGCACTTGTCATTTTAACTCCTGGTCTGTGCACAGGTATGCTAGGGCCTACTACGACCTCATATCACTTCTGACCCAAACAATCCTCAATCTCTTTCTTTGTAAGGCTTCAAAATTCCAACATCAGACATCCCTTAGGTAGATGTCAGTCGCAGAAATGCAACCATTTGTTGGCTTATTTGGCCCTGATCTAGGTTCGAAAGAGTTATTAGCCAAAAAAATCCCGCAGCTACCGGCCCTTTCGGCAACAACCCAAGGTCTCATCCAAGGTAGCAGGGTAGGGTGCTGGGACCAGGTTTTCGCACCCTTGGGATGTCTTGATGTGGTTTGGAGGGGTCGCGAACCATTCTGGGGCCTCGTGACACTCTGGACTATTATCAGTCTTCCGCGAAGATCCACGTGGGTGTACTTTCTTATTAATGAAATTTTTATAGATCCAATCTTCTTGCTACTGTCTTTTAGAAAACATTTAACAAAGATAACTAGTACGCACACCCAGAAATGTTATAGATTTGAAAAACTTAGAACATAAGCATAGCGCATAGATCAAACAGAAATATAAACCAGAAATTAACTAGATCCACAATATTTCAGAATCAACAGAGTAATTCAGAACCAACTTAGCTTTATTGATATCTTTGTTCAGTACAATCCACTTCCCACCTTGTGCACACAGCTGCAGGGGTCCGCACACACAGCTGCAAACTCTACCAGGCCTCTGTGCACATAGCTGTAGAGCCTATCCCACTACTATCCAACCCGAATCAGGCTTATAGACTCAGATCCCTTATTGCCTTCGCAAATCCATACATTCCAGATTAACAAAAACAAGATATGCCTTCTACCCTTAGAGCGTCACTCTATTTATACATTCCTGTGGTCTGCGGACGATGGGCAGGCCGACTTACTTCCTATCATTCTATATTATTTCTGGGCGGAAAACCCTTTAACTCGAAATATTACATTTCGCGCTCCGCGCATTTCATAGATTTACAATATTATTACCCTAACTTATAGGCTTTAAGCCCCAAAACTGTTACACAGGGCCTCCGCTACCCAACAGTTAGTGACCCTACTAACTCTAGCTGTTAGTTCGGCAGTAGTGTTAGTGGATCCTAATGAGCATATAAGGGTCAAAGGAGCGAATTAACTCATAAATATCTAGATATTTCTCCTAGATTCAATCGTAAAATTAAGGAAACATCTCTAGTTCGACCTATTTGTGGGATTTCTAATCCTAATGAAGGAGACAAATGAGAAAGAGCTAAAAAGCATGGAAACATCATTGCTTTTAACCTAAGAGGATCATGGAGGAACTTGGAAACCCTAACTCAATTGCTACATAAGAAAAGCTAGGGCTATGGTGATAAGTGTCAGAGAATTTGAAAGGATATCATACTTGATTGTCAAGCATTGTCTCATATCATAAGAAGTTGGCAAGAAGGGAGAGAGAGAGAGAAGCTACAGGGGTAAGGGAAGGCTGATGCAACATATGGTTGTAATCACTCTTCTGACATTAATGTAGAACTGCAATTGTACTATCTACTTAGTGGTGTTGGTACTATCATTCATTTACTTGTTTGTCCAATACTGTTTAACATGAATAGCTTAGTTATGTGTAGCTAGACGTCTGTTATATATTCATGTATTAGTTATCAAAGTTGTATATTGTGATTATGCTTATCTCTTCTATGTACACGACTTGATCTAGAGCCGACTTAAGGGATTTCTACTTGGCTGCATTGCGCTCTGCAACAAATCTACACGAAGGCTTGAGGTAATCCTCTTGTTTTGGTTTTGATAGTTAGTTAATGTTTATGGACATGCATGTAACTTTGTAACGGTTGCAGATAATCTTACAGTCTGCCAAAGGTCCCAAGACGACCTTTGAGGGTATCCTGATTCTCTATACACCATGCATTTTATCCTACAGCATTCAACTAAAGGAAAAGTGTCTCAGGTTCAATATGAAACCCTCAAAAAAACTGTTAAATTTTTTTTAGTTAATAGGGAAAGCAGAATAGAAGCTACAAACTCAAAATTTGACCTATATTGTAGTGTCGTATTTTTCTGGTATAGTTTTGTCACTCCTATCAAGGGTTATATATATATGTCAAGTTGGTCACTTGATTGAGGAATAATGTTTTACATACATAGTTATATTTCCTTTTATGTTTATGTATGACAGATTGATCACTAGATTGGGGAACAATGTTTTATATAGTTATATTTCCTCTTATATGTGGCATCATTAATTATCTGTATTAGATGGTTTTGGTTAAGTAAAATGTTATACATACATTTTTTTTTGTTTGTATCTGATTTATGAAGTAGGTGTATGACATGGATGGTGATCCAAGATTGAGACACATATAGCCATGGATTCTCATGGTTATGCGAAATAGATGGTTAATTATTATTTATGGATAATACATGATTTGTGTGATTATATATGTCTAATATTGTAATAAGAAGGATGTGCTAGGGTACCTGGTCATTTCCCAACAAGGATGTTCAATTATGAATGACTATGGAAGTCTTTTCTTCAAAACCAAAATGACTGTGGAAGCCATACACCATTCTAGGTAAAATGTGATTAAGTTAATTTCATTATGAAAATAATTTTATTCCTTTGATCTAATATATTGTAATGTGTGCAAGTCTTTGAACAAGGCCTTACCAACGAACGATCAGATGGGTAAAATCTCACAATCAGTACCATTAGGAGAAACGCAAAGTTTCAAAGCACAGTAGATGAGAAGGCTTGGAAATTAGGTCGTGGAGTCCTAAATCCAAGAAAGATAAATACATGGAGTCTTGTATATTTAAGGCACGGTGTCCTAAATATTTAAAAAGATCAAGTTGTCGAAACTTGGATCTTTGGAGTAGATCAGGGCGCAGAGTCCTCAATCTACTAAGGCAAGAAGATGCATGAAATAGGGGTGCAGAATCCCTATTCTCCAGAACAAAAGTACCACTCATGGATGAATTTCCTTAAATAAAATTTTGTTCTCACAATTCTGGAATGACTTTCTAAAAATAGAAAGTCATGTCCAGCATCTCAAAAACGACATTCCAAAAATAGTAAATCACTTTACATAAATTGGTAATCAAGCAGAGTCGAAGAAAAATGAATCAACTTATCATTAAGAAATCCTAATAGTTTAATCTTGATTGAATCCTCAATATTATTAATATTATTATTATCTTTTACGAGACTATGATATTATTATTAAAAAGGAATTACAAGTCAATTTTATCTTCTCAATCAATTCACACTTCTCTGTCATCACTCTCATGGCTCTCTCTCTCTCTCTCTCTCTCTCTCTCTCTCTCTCTCCTTCTCTCTTTTAAATAATTCATTATACTCTATTTTATGCACTCATCAAGGAATGGCATATTCCTTTTCACTCATTAAAAATATGTCATAAAGTATTCCTCTCATGCTCTCTTTAATTCATATTTTACACTCTCCTTAACTAAGGCATGTACACCTCTCCTTAATGGCATAAGTTACACTCTAAATGGAATCCAATGCATGCACATTACTCCTTTCTCACAAGAATTGGTTTCTCCTCCTATATATGAGTCTCATGTATTCTCACTTGGGGAGGAGGAGGCCAAGAGTGGAAGAGACTTGAGGAAAATAGTGAGAGGGGGAGATATGGAGAGTAGCCAATTTCTTCCATAATAAATCTAAAATTATTGTTAAAATACTAATATCTCTAGCTATTGAGGTTGGCCATGAGTGGCATTGAGAGGAAGTTAAAATTTTCTACCTTAGTTTGCCTTGCAAATCTCTCTACTATTGTCTTTTGGTACTACTTGTGAGCTTTTGAAGATCAGGGGTTCCAGGGGGAGAAGTTCTTCCTAGACATGGTTGGGAGGAAAACCAGGTGGTTCACAATGACTTGCTAAGGATATTAGAACTGGAGCATTGTCTCATTGGAGCTAGAGCATACTCCCATTTTTTGAGTTGTATAAATTCACTGCTACGTATGTTGACAACATTATATTATGTTTCTTTTTGTAGTTCATTACATGGTTTTGCTTATTTGGTTGTTGACTGAAACTTAGATTTATATCAAATGTTGCACAATAAATGTTGAAGGAATTTTGCAATAACTGTAGTTTATTTTATGTAAGTTTTTTTTTGTACAGTTTCATTACATCATGTCTTAATGGCTGAAGCATTCATACTACCATGAGTTTTATGAAAACATGTTAATAACACAAATTTGGGTTTTCCTTCTCTTTTTACAGTTGTAGATAAGTTTTCAGAGTATATGTTTGACAAAAGGGATAAATGAGATAGTATGAATTGTTTTTGGTTGCGTTTTTAAATAATCGCATTTCTGGATGTTTTTGTTTCAATTTATTTTAACTTTAGGGGGTATCTGTACCTCTTGGCCATGTCGCCCCAACTTTGATTTCAAAAACAGAGTTTCAGAATCTCGTTGTATAATCTTCTATATTTTACAGATTTGTTGTTGTTGCCTGGTGGTTTGTCTTGCTGTTTTTTTTTTGTAGTTGTGATTTTTTTGGTAATCTCTTTTATTAAATCAATCTATTATATAAACTTGGAATTATTATTTTAATTTATCAATGGTTAATACATTGATAGTTTAATAAACTTGTGACTACTTGTTTAATAGTTTAATAGTTAGCAGCTTGTTTTATGACTGTTAACCGTTGTTCAAAATTCCCAATTGCTATAGCTACATTGCTGCAAGCTATTTGTAAAAATGATTAAATATTTATAGTCATTATGTACCTAAATTTTTGTATATGCAACGATCAAGATAGATGGTAGTTCTACTTACATATTAGGTTCACTTCTAGGAATTACTGACAAAGAAAAAGAAATTATGAAATCTTAGATTCATGTTAGCTAATTTTGGTGAAATCACCTTAAGTGTTATGGTTGTAAGTGTTTGACAAAATGTCTCAATGGTTGTACATTTCATGCTTGCAAACTGTTTGACATAATGGTTCAATGGTTGTAGTTAATTACATCTATGAATTGTCTATAAAAATGACTAAGTAAATTTAGGATTTACAACCAAGGTGTTTTTGGAGATATCTCAAAGAATAAGCATGATGATTCCATTGAAGTAAAAATCCGTGGAAGGAAAGTTGGTTAGGTGAAATGTTGTAATTGTTAGCTCACATATGAATTCATAATAATTGGAAACCACTCCTTTAGAAGTTGAATTATCTTGTTTTTATTCCTTTTGTTTTACCAAAGAATTCATAGGCATATTATCTAGAACAAAATCAAATTAGTCACTCTTAAACACTCTTAATTGCAATAGAATGAACAATTAGCTTATTATAAATTGTGGTTTGTAAATATTGATATTATTTATCCCACTAAAGACTCTATCATTTAAATGTGATTTTAAGACTTGTGGTTGTAAGTTTTGGTTCGTGAGGAACCATGACCCTATAGCCTTAATGAGAAGTTTAATATTACCATGGGTTAGTTAGTAGAAATTAGTATGTAGTGTAAATAATACCAACAAAAATAAAAATATAGATATATAACCTTGCATTAACTTTTACGTCTTAAAAACCTAAACTTAAATCACATTTTGAGTTAGCCTTAGTATAATACTGATGGTTGGTAAGGTGGGACCTTACATATGGTATCAGAGCCAAGTTAAACTCTAGGACCTAGGGCTTTCCTGCTAATATTTATGTACTTATCTAAATTTTTCCTTGGTTAGGTTAAGTAATCATGGAGAGAACATCAAGGAGGAGGAAGGAAGTCTCATCTCCACCTCCCATAGATAAAGAATCTTAGAAAATATCCATTAGGGAAGTAAGGGCTATGATGTTATCTTTCCAAAAGATGACTGAAGTCTTGATTAGTAGGGTTGGGGGTAATCCTTCAGTGCCTGGTTCTTCATCTCAATTAGAGAGGCAAGAAATACCATCTAATGGAGATGTACATAGAGAGTTGGAAAAAGTTAAGCTTCCTATCTTTAAGGGTTCCACAAAAGGGGAGGTAGTAGAAGCTTGGTCAGAAAACATGCACCTATGTTTTGAGTTGCAGAATTATTCTAACAACCAAAAGGAAAAGTTGGCTATATACCAACTTAAGGAGAGTGCACTATTATGGTGGAGGAACTTAGAATCCCAATTGGGATACTCCATGTCTACCTTGACATGGGAATTCTTTGAAGAGGAATTTTGAGCAAAGTACCTTTCTACTAAATACTTTGAGAGGAAATTGAATGAGTTCCATGATCTTAAGTAAGGAACTAAGCCAATATTTGAATATGAAGCATGCTTCATGGAATTTCTTAGATATGCCACCCATCTAAATACTGAAGCCCTCAAGGTAAACAAGTTTTTGTATGGATTGAATCCTATTACAAAGGAAAAGGTCCACATTTTGAGGCCTACTACGTTGCATGAGGTAATGCAACAATAAATTATAGTCGAGGAAGAATTATTGGGGAACAAAGGGGGGCATAAGAGCCCAAATCTATCATTCCATGGGAAACCTCCTAGAAGGGGAGGCCAATATGTATGACATAAGTCAGGTGGTTCACATCCTCAGGGATTCCAAAAGAATCATACTTTTAAGAATCAAAGAAATAACCCAAGGCAACATCTTCAACAAAGTAATGCCCACACTCAAGAATCACTTAATAAAAGGGTCAAATTTATGAAAACTAGTCCCACTAATGGATGTTGGACTTGTGGAGGACCTCATTATGAGCGAGATTTCCTTGAAAAGAAGACTAACGCACAATCAGAGCAGGAACAAGCCACTGTTAGAGATCTGGGCAGAGCCCATAGGATTCATGCAGTTGTGCAAAATCGCTAGGTCGAGCATCGGTGTACGGTGCTTGAAGCATCATGTAAGATAAATGGTATGGTTGTTACTACTTTGATTGATCCTGGTGCAACTAAAATTTTTATTTCTCCTAATGCTTTATTGAAATGTAAATTGGTGGCAATAGAGAAAAATTATTTTGATCAAGTTCATATGGCCTCAGGGTGATCTCAAAAGGTTGAATGCATAATGCAAGAGTGCCCTTTAGACTTGGGAGTGTGTGTCACAAATGTGAATCTTTATGTGACGCCACTTGGTCACTATGATGTGATAATTGGGATGGACTAGCTTGAAGCCCACTGGGCTATGCTTAGTTGTCGAAGTGAAACCCTTCATCTTTTGAGTAATGAGGGCCAATCTATGGTTATCCATGGGGAAAGGAGACTTATTTCTTTAAGACTTATCTCATTCTTCCAGATGAAGAGAAGTCTTAGGAAAATATGTCAAATGTATGATGTAATGACTTTAAATGAGGATAGCTTTACTCCTTTGAACAATATCCTTTCCTTTCACAATTCTTTGATGTCTTTCCAGAAGAGTTTCCTGATTTACCTCCAAAGCGGGAGATTGACTTCTCCATGGAGCTAAAGCCTGGTACCAAACCTATATCCAAATCTCCCTATCGAATTTCTATTTTTGAACTTCGTGAGTTGCAAGAGCAACTTCAAGAGTTATTGGATAGGGGTATGACTAGACCTAGTGTTTCACCTTGGGGAGCTCCAGTGATATTTGTAAATAAGAAGGATAGATCCCTTCAGCTCTGTGTTGACTACAGATAATTGAATCGAGTAACTATTAGAAATAAATATCCTTTGCGTCGCATCGATGATCTATTTGATCAGATAAAGGGAGCCACCATATTCTCCAAGATCGATCTTCGATCTGGATATCACGAGCTCAGATTTAAAGAAGATGATATTTCCAAAACTTCTTTTTGAACTCGTTTTGGTCATTATGAGTTTGTGGTTATTCCTTTTGGGTTATCTAATGCCCCAAGAGTGTTTAGGAGTCTGATGAATGGTGTATTTAGGAATTACTTGGACAAAAGTGTACAAGTGTTCCTCGATGACATCCTAATCTATTCAAAGTCCCCAGAAGAGCATGAGCAACACTTGAGATTGGTGTTACAATGCTTAAGAGAAAATAAACTCTATGTAGAATTTTCCAAATGTTATTTTTTCTAATAAAAAATCCATTATCTTGGACACATTATCTCCAGTGAAGGCATTGTTGTTTAATTAGCAAAGATCGACGCAATTTCAGAATGGCCAACACCCTATAAAGTGCATGAAGTGCGTAGCTTCATGGGTATGGAAAGATAGTATGGAAGATTTGTGGAGGGGTTTTCAAAAATAGCCAGCCCTATCACTTCATTACTTAGGAAGGGAGTACGATTTAATTAGACAAATGAGTGTGAGCAAGCATTTTCCAAGCTCAAACAATGTTTGACTACAACTCCGATACTTAAGGTTCTAGATATGGATAGACCATTCATAGTATGTATCATTGTGTCAAAAGATGGATTGGGTGCGGTATTATCACAAGATGGTAGGGTAATTGCATATGACTCTAGGAAGTTAAGGACGCATGAGGAAAACTATGCAACCCATGATCTAGAACTAGCAGCTATAGTTCATGCCTTATGACTTTGGCGACATTATCTGGTGGGAAAGAAATTTGAATTGAAAACAGATCACAGAGGTTTGCAACATATATTTACTCAAATTGATATAAATGCACGGCAAAGAAGGTCGTCAGAACTCCTAAGTGAATACAATTTTGACATAACTTACATCAAGGGTACATTGAACAATGTAGTTGATGCACTCAGTTGAAGACCACAAATATTTTCATTAATTCCATTGAGGATTAATTTACGGGAGCACATCTTGAGGGCACAAGATGTAGATGAGTGGTGAAAGGAAGTTAAAGTTTCTCTTTTTGGGGAGTGGGCTAAGAAAAACAAGGTAGAAGGGTATTCTTGTGATGACGATGGTATGGTGAGATTTATGCAAAAGGTTGTAGTTCCAGATCAAGATGGGCTTCGTTAGCTCATTTTGAAAGAAGCTCACCGTGCAACATATATGGCTCAGTCAGGAGTCCAGAAGATGTATGCTGATTTAAAGCAATTTTTCTTTTGGGCAGGCATGAACAAGGATATAGCAAATTTTGTGGCAAAATGTTTGGAATGTCAACGAGTTAAAGAATAACATGGTCATCCAGTAGGATTTTTGCAGCCACATAACATTCCTGAGTCCAAATGGGAAGAAATATCTATGGACTTTATTGTTGAATTACCTGAAACAACCAAAAGGCATAACTCCATTTTGGTGGTGGTAGATAAACTTACTAAGAGTGCCCATGTTATACCCATTAGAGATAGTTACTAAGCATCTAAAATAGCACAAGTGTTTATCAAGGAGTTGGTTAGACTTCATGGCTTTCCTAAGAAAATCATATCAGATAGGGCCTCTATATTTACAGGAAGATTTTGGACTAGTTTCCAGGGATCCCTTGAGACACAATTAAATTTTAGTACAGCTTATCATCCGGACACTGATGGCCAAACTGAAAGAGTAAATCAACTATTAGAGGACATGCTTAGAATGTACGTAATGGATCAACAATCTAAGTGGGAATATTATCTTCCTATAATTGAGTTTGCTTACAATAACAGTTATCACCACTCCCTTGGTATGGCACCTTATGAGTTATTGTATGGAAGACCATGCAGAACACCTTTAAGTTGGGATAGATTAGAGGACAAAATCTCAGTAGGTCCTGAAATTCTTCAAGAAATGGAAGAACAAGTGTGTCGTATAAGGAAAAGATTAAAGCATGCACAAGATAGATAGAAGAGCTATGCTGATATGAATAGAGTGGATCGTAGTTTTAAAGAAGGGGAATTTGTTTTTCTTCGAGTAAAACCTTAGAAAATATCTGTTAGGTTTTGGAAAGGATCTAAGCTCTCTCCTTGATTTCTTGGGTCTTTTGAGATCATCGAAATGGTTGGACTGGTGGCATATCGTCTTTCCTTACCACTAGTCTTTCATCGTATGCATGATGTGTTTCATATTTTGGTACTACGTAAGTATGTTCATGATCCTTCTCACATTTTATATTGGCATCAATTACAAGTAACGAATGAAGGAACTCTTAAGGTAGAGCCAGTTTTCATTTTGGACCATCGCACTAGATAGCTCAAACATCGCATGGTGGACCAAGTAAAGGTCCAATGGGACCCGCACAGTCCTAGTTCCGCCACTTGGGAAGATGCATCTTCTATGCGTCTTGAGTTTCCTCTTTTGTTTAGTTAAACTTCGGGCCAATTTTACTACAAGAGGGGGAGTATGTAGTGTCCTATTTTTCTAGTATAGTTTTGTCACTCCTATCAAGGGCTATATATATATATATATATATATGAATATGATAGGTTGTTCACTTGATTGAGGAATAATGTTTTACATACGTAGTTATATTTCCTCTTATATGTGGCATCATTGATTATCTGTATTAGATGGTTTTGGTTAAGTAAAATGTTATACATATGTTTTTTCTGTTTGTATCTGATTTATGAAGCAAGTGTATGACATGGATGGTGATCCAAGATTGAGACACATATACCCATGGATTCTCATGGTTATGCAAAATAGATGGTTAATTATGATTTATGGATGATACATGATTTGTGTGGTTATATATGTCAAATATTGTACTAAGAAAGATGTGGTAGGGTACCTGGTCATTTTCCAACAAGGATGTTCAATTATGAATGACTGTGGAAGTCTTTTCTTCAAAACCAAAATGACTATGGAAGCCATACACCATTCTGGGTAAAATGTGATTAAGTTAATTTAATTATGAAATTAGTTTGATTCCTTTGATCTATGAGATTGTAATGTGTGTAGGTTTTTGAACAAGGCCTTACCAGTGAACCATCAGATGGGTAAAAGCTCACAATCAGTACCATAAGGAGAAACACAAAGTTTCAAAGCACAGTAGATGAGAGGGCATGGAAATTAGGGCTTGGAGTCCTAAATACAAGAAAGATAGACATGTGGAGTCTTGTATATTTTGTGTGTTGAGTCTTGAATATTTAAAAAGATCATGTTGTGGAGGCTTGGATCTTTGGAGTAGATCAGGGCGCAAAGTCCTCAATCTACTAAGGCATGAAGATGCATTAAATAGTGGTGCGGAATCCCTATTCTCTAGAATATAAATACCACTCATGGATGAATTTCCTTAAATAAAATTTCATTCTCACAATTTTGGAATGACTTTCTAAAAATAGAAAGTCATGTCCAGCATCTCAAACACAACTTTCTAAAAATAGTAAATCACTTTACATAAATTGGTAATCAAGAGGAGTTGAAGAAAAATGAATTAACTTATCATTAATCATTCCTAATAGTTAAATCTTGATTGAATCCTCAATATTATTAATATTATTATTATCTTTTACGAGGCTATGATATTATTATTAAAAAGGAATTACAAGTCAATTTTATCTTCTCAATCAATTCACACATCTCTCTTTTAAATAATTCATTATACTCTATTTTATGCACTCATCAAAGAATGGCATATTCCTTTTCACTCATTAAAAATATGTCATAAAGTATTCCTCTTACGCTCTCTTTAATGCATATGTTACACTCTCCTTAACTAAGGCATGCATACCTTTCCTTAATGGCATAAGTTACACTCCTCTAAATGGAATCCAATGCATAAACATTACTCCTCCTTTATGAGAAGAATTGGTTTCTCGTCCTCTATATGAGTCTCATGTATTCTCACTTGGGGAGGAGGAGGCCATGAGTGGAAGAGACTTGAGGAAAATATTGAGAGGGAGAGATATGGAGAGTAGCCAATTTCTTCCATTATGAATCTGAAATTATTGTTAAAATCCTAATATCTCTAGATATTGAGGTTGGCCATGAGTGGTATTAAGAGGAAGTGAAAATTTGCTTCCTTAGTTTGCCTTGCAAATCTCTCTATTGTTGTCTTTTGGTATTGCTTGTGAGCTTTTGCAGCTCGGGGATTCCAGGGAGAAAGTTCTTCCTGGATATGGTTGGGAGGAAAACCAGGTGGTTCACAATGAGTTGCTAAGGATATTGGAGTTGGAGCATAGTCTCATTGGAGCTGGAGCATACTCCCATTTTTTGAGTTGTATAAAATCACTGCTAGGTATGTTGACAACAATATATTGTGTTTCTTTTTGTAGTTCATTACATGGTTTTTCTTATCTGGTTGTTGACTGAAACTTAGATTTATATCAAATGTTGCATAATAAATGTTGAAGGAATTTTGCAATAACTGTAGTT
>APFE030212272.1:0-10433 GCA_000404065.3 Pinus taeda | reverse complement strand
TTTCATTGCAAACTGATTTACATCATGTCTTAATGGTTGAAGCATTCATGATACCATGAGTTTTATGAAAACATGTTAATAACACAAATTTGGGTTTTCTTTCTCTTTTTACAACTGTAGATAACTTTTTAGAGTATATGTTTTACAAAAGGGATAAATGAGATAGTATGAATTGTTTTTGGTTATGGTTTTAAATAATCACATTTCTGGGCATTTCTGTTTCGATTCATTTCAACTTCAGGGGGTATCTATACCTTATGGCCATGTCACCCCAACTTTGATTTCAAAAATAGTGTTTTAGAATTGAGTTCTATAATCTTCTATATTTTACATATTTGTTGTTGTTGCCTGGTGGTTTGTCTTGCTGCTTTTTTTGTAGCTATGATTTACCTGGTAATCTCTTTTTATGAAATCAGTCTGTTATATAAACTTGGAATTATTATTTTAAAGTATCAATGGTTAATACATTGATAGTTTAATAAACTTGTGACTACTTGTTTGTTAGTTTAATAGTTAGCAACTTGTTTTGTGACTGTTAAACGTTGTTCAAAATTCCCAATGGTTGTAGCTATATCGCTGCGAGATCTTTGTAAAAATTATTAAATATTTATAGTCATTATGTGTCTAAATTTTTGTATATGCAGAAATCAAGATGGATGACAGTTCTACTTATGTATTAGGTTCACTTCTGGGCATTACTGACAAAGAAAAAGAAATTATGAAATCTTAGATTCATGTTAGTTAATTTTGGTGAAATCGCCTTAAGTGTTATGGTTGTAAGTGTTTGCCAAAATGCCTCAATGGCTGTACATTTCATGCTTGCAAACTATTTGACATAATGGTTTAATGGTTGTAGTTAATTACATCTATGAATTGTCTATAAAAATGACTAAGTAAATTTAAGATTTACAACCAAGGTGTTTTTGGAGATATCTCAAAGAATAAGCATGATGATTCCATTGAAGTAAAAATCCGTGGAAGGAAAATTGGTTAGGTGAAATGTTGTAATTATTTATTTATTTATTTTTTTCTACGTTAAGACTAACCTAAGTACCCACGGGGGATTTGAACCGGTGACCTATCGCAAGGAGTGCCTTAACAGCGCACTCAATCACCGTCAATCCAAAGCCCCGTGGGCGAAATGTTGTAATTATTAGCTCACATATGAATTCATAATAATTAGAAACCACTCCTTTAGAAGTTGAATTATCTTGTTTTTCTTCCCTTTATTTTACCAAAGAATTAATATGAATATTATCTAGAACAAAATCAAATTAGTCACTCTTAAACACTCTTAATTGCAATAGAATGAACAATTAGCTTATTAGAAATTGTCGTTTGTAAATATTGATATTATTTATCCCACTAAAGACTCTATCATTTAAATGTGATTTTAAGACTTATGGATGTAAGTCTTGGATCTTGAGGAACCATGACCCTGTAGCCTTAATGGGAAGTTTAATATTACCATGGGTTAGTTAGTTAGTAGAAATTAGTATGTAGTGTAAGGAATACCAACAAAAATAAAAATATAGATATATAACCTTGCATTAACTTTTACGTCTTAAAAACTTAAACATAAATCGAATTTTGAGTCAGCCTTAATATAATATTGATGGTTGGTAAGGTGGGACCTTACATATGGTATTAGAGCCAAGTTAAAACTCTAGGACCTAGGGCTTGCCTGCTAATGTTTATGTACTTACCTAAATTTTTCCTTGGTTAGGTTAATTAATCATGGAGAGAACATCAAGGAGGAGGAAGGAAGTCTCATCTCCACCTCCCCAAGATAAAGAATCTGAGCAAATATCCATCAAGGAAGTAAGGGATATGATGTTATATTTCCAAAAGATGACTGAAGTCTTGATTAGTAGGGTTGGGGGGGAATCTTTTAGTGCCTTGTTCTTCATCTCAATTAGAGAGGCAAGAAATACCATATAATGGAGATGTACATAGTGAGTTGGAAAAAGTGAAGCTTGCTATCTTTTTAAGGGTACTACAAAAGGGGAGGTAGCGGAAGCTTAGTTGGAATACATGCGCCTATGTTTTCAGTTGTGGAATTATTCTAGCAACCGAAAGGAAAAGTTGGATATATACAAACTTAAGGAGAGTGCACTATTATGGTGGAGGAACTTAGAATCCCTATTGGGATACTCCATGTCTACCTTGACATGGGAACGATTTGAAGAGGAATTTCGAGCAGGGTATGTTTCTGTTGAATACTTGGAGAGGAAATTGAACGAGTTACATGATCTTAAGAAAGGAACTAAGATAATCCTTGAATATGAAGCACGATTCTTAGAGTTTCTTAGATATCCTACCCATCTAAGTACTGAAGCCCTCAAGGTAAACAAATTTTCGTATGGATTGAATCCTATTACAAAGGAAAAGGTGCATATTTTGAGGCCTACTATGTTGCATGAGGTAGTCCAACAAGAAATTATAGCGAGGAAGAATTATTGGGGAACAAAGGGGGGCATAAAACCCCAAATCTATCATTCCATGGGAAACCTCCTTAAAGGGGATGCCAATATGTAAGACATAAGTCAGGTGGTTCACATCATCAGGGATTCGAAAAGAATCATACTTTTAAGAACCAAAGAAATAACCCAAGGCAACATCTTCAAAAAAGTAATGCTCGCACTCAAGAATCACCTAATAAAAGGGTCAAATTTATGAAAACTGCTCCCAGTAATGGATGTTGGACTTGTGGAGGACCTCACTATGAGCGAGATTTCCTTGAAAAGAATACTAAAGCATAATCAAAGTAGGAACAAGCCACTGTTAGAGATATGAGCAGAGCCCATAGGATTCATGCAGTTGTGTAAATTTGCCTAGTCGAGCATCAGTCTACTATGCTTGAAGCATCTTACCACATCACGTAAGATAAATGGTATGGTTGTTACTATTTTGATTGATCCTGGCACAACTAAAAGTTTTACTTCTGCTAATGCTTTATTGAAATGTAAATTGGTGGTGATAGAGAAAAATGTTTTGATCAGGTTCAGATGGCCTCAAGGGGATGTCAAAAGTTTGAAGGCTTAGTGCAAGAGTGCCCTTTAGACTTGGGAGTGTGTGTCACAAATGTGAATCTTTATGTGACACCACTTGGTCATTATGATGTGATAATTGGGATGGACTGTCTTGAAGCCCACTGGGCTGTGCTTAGTTTTCGAAAGAAAACCCTTCATGTTTTGAGTGATGAGGGCCAATCTATGGTTATCCATGGGGAAAGGAGACATGTTTCTTTAAGACTTATCTCATTCTTGCAGATGAAGAGAAGTCTTAGGAAAGGATGTCAAATGTATGATGTAAGGACTTTAAATGAGGGAGAGCTTTCATCCTTTGAACAATATCCTTTCCTTTTGCAATTCTCTAATGTCTTTCCAGAGGAGTTGCTTGGTTTACCTCCAAAGCGGGAGATTGACTTCTCCATAGAGCTAAAGCCTAGTAACGAACCTATATCCAAAGCTCCCTACCAAATGTCTATTTTTGAACTTCATGAATTGCAAGTGCAGCTTCAAGACTTATTGGACAAGGGCATGAATAGACCTAGTGTTTCACCTTGGGGAGCTCCAGTGATATTAGTAAAGAAGAAGCATGGATCCCTTCGGCTCTATGTTGACTACAGACAATCGAATCGAGTAACTATTAGAAATAAATATGCTTTGCCTCACATTGATGATATATTTGATCAAATGAAGGGAGCCACCATATTCTCCAAGATCAATCTTCGATCTAGATATCATTAGCTCAGAGTTAAAGAAGAGGATATTTCCAAAACTTCTTTTCGAACTCGTTTTGGTCATTATGAGTTTGTGGTTATTCCGTTTGGGTTATCTAATGCCCCAAGAGTGTTTATGAGTCTGATTACTCGTGTATTTAGGAATTACTTAGACAAATTTGTACAAGTGTTCCTTGATGACATCCTAATCTATTCAAATTCCTCAGAAGAGCTAGAGCAACACCTGAGGTTGGTGTTACAATGCTTAAGAGAAAAGGCATTATCTTGGACACATTATCTCCAGTGAAGGCATTACTGTTGAATCAGCAAATATCGACGCAATTTCAAAATGGCCAACACCCTCTAATGTGCATGAAGTGCGTAGCTTCATGGGTATGGCAGGATACTATCGAAGATTTGTGGAGGGGTTTTTCAAAAATAGCCAGCCCTATCACTTCATTACTTAGGAAGGGAGTATGATTTAATTATACAAATGAGTGTGAGCAAGCATTTTCCAAGCTCAAACAATGTTTGACTACAGCTCCGATACTTAAGGTTCCAGATATGGATAGACCATTCATAGTATGTACCGCTGTGTCAAAAGATGGATTGGGTGCGGTAGTATCAGAAGATGGTGGGGTGATTGCATATGACTCTAGGAAGTTAAGGATGCATGAGAAAAACTATGCAACCCATGACCTAGAACTAGTAGCTATAGTTCATGCCTTACGACTTTGGCGACATTATCTGGTGGGAAAGAAATTTGAATTGAAAATAGATCACAGAGGTTTGAAACATATATTTACTCAAAGTGATCTAAATGCTAGGCAAAGAAGGTGGTCAGAACTCCTAAGTGAATACGATTTTGACATAACTTACATCAAGGGTACATTGAACAAAGTAGCTGATGCACTTAGTCGAAGACCATGAATATTTTCTATAATTCCTTTGAATATTGATTTATGGGAGCACATCTTGAGGGCACAAGATGTACATGAGTGGCGCAAGGAAGTTAAAGTTTATTTTTCTGGGGAGGGGGCTAAGAAAAACAAGGTAGAAGGGTATTCTTGTGATGATGATGGTATGGTGAGATTTATGCAAAATATTGTAGTTCCAGATCAAGATGTGCTTCGTGAGTTAATTTTGGAAGAAGCTCATCGTGCAACATATATGGCTCACCCAGGAGTCCAAAAAATGTGTGCCTATTTAAAGAAAATTTTCTTTTGGGCAGGCATGAAGAAGGATGTAGCAAATTTTGTGGCAAAATGTTTGGAATGTCAGCTCGTTAAAGAAAAACATGGTCATCCAATAGGATTGTTGCAGATGCATAATATTCCTAAGTCCAAATGGGAAGCAATATCTATAGACTTTATTGTTGAATTACCTGAAACAACCAAAAGGCATAACTCCATTTTGGTGGTGGTAAATAAGCTTACTAAGAGTGCCCATTTTATACCCATTAGAGATATTTACAAAGCATTTGAAATAGCACAAGTGTTTATCAAGGAGGTGGTTAGACTTCATGGTTTTCCTAAGAAAATCATATCAGATAGAGCCTCTATATTTACAGGAAGATTTTGGACTAATTTCCAGGGAGCCCTTCAGACACAATTAAATTTCAGTACTGTTATCACTCAGGTTGTTCCCTACTTCTCAAAGGGAATACGGCCGAGGTAACCACTAACCAGTCTTTTAGTTACAGGTTCTAGCCTACCTGCAACCAGAGAGGGCTCTCTCTTTATAATTTATCATTATTGTGGGTGATTTTATGCTAGTTATGGTGCACTGATTTTGTTTTAAATTTGGTTGGTTGGTAAATTCAAACAGAGCTGGTGTACAGAGTAGTCTTAACCATTGGGCAATGGAGTTCATGAATGCATACTGCTGAAGTATTTCTTTGAGGGAAGAGTACTGCTGCAAAGCCAGATAGGCATCTGTGGAACAATTATTCAAGTTTGGGTGATGAAGTTATGAAATTAGTGAGTAAAAGGAAATTAAGAATCTTTCACTATGCTAATAAGGGGAGAAAGTGGGAGTATTGCTTAAGAGAAGTTAAGAATTCTTAAACAATATTCATAGTGAGAGAATTAGTTTAAATATGAGCAATTAAGAATTCACATCCATGGCTAATTCTGAAGAAAACATATTTAGAAACAGAGATTGAGTAGAGGGTGTATCTAAACAAATCCTAAGCTATTCCTTTTCCCTGTTGCTAAGAACGTGAAACATATATGAATTTTTTGCATACATAGAAAGACAAAACACAATTCAGAGTAACTTATTGTTCCATTAAATGACACAGGAATTCTGCAGCATAACATAATCCTTCATTTCCACCTTCAGACAGTATAGGAACCGGGAACTTCACCAACAATTTATATTAGCAAAAATGTCTAAGATATACAATGCAGCTCTTTAGAGAGATTCACAAGAACTGACCCCCAATACGCTCTATGGGAGGATATATATGCAAAAATAGGAGATAAAATATCTAGATGATGAGTCATTTTGTAATAAATTATATCACCAACTCTCTTACAGAAATAAATGAAAGAAATAACTACAGCAGTTAATATTGGTATGGCAGTTGTCTTTCTGTCATACAAATTTTGACTTTTTGGATGAAGAAAGTTGGCTGTAGCTACGTCTTTAATCTGCGTTTGCTGAGCACGTTGTCTTAGTGCATTGCTGAGTCACTGTGTTTGATGCTTTCTGTAGTTCCTGTGTATTTGATTCTTTGCTGACCTGTACTGTGACTGAGATCTGAAGGTGACAAAAAGGAAGAATATACCTAAATCACCTAGCCAATACTTTCAGCATTGCTTGCCACCAATCAGCTAGAGGTAACTGATGTCTCCTTATCTTTATGAGTGTCTCATCTAATTCAGTATATCTATAAAAATTTGGAGGCACTTCAAACAGATGATTAATCTCATGTTCAATAAAAAATAAATTCTCCAATTTATCATATAAAGATTTCCCAGAGGGAGGTCCTTCTTCTTCTGTGGAGCTGGTAGACACTGTAATCTGATTTTCAACATAATTGTTGATTCTGGTGGTGTATTGTTTAAAGGACAACAATTTTCCAGTACCAGTCACTAGGCTGGGCAATCCTCGATCTTGCAATGTTGTTATTCTTGTCCTGAAATCATTTATTTCTACCTGCATACCTTGACATTTCCTTTCCAGAGTCTGTGTGAAATTTCTCAAGGTCAGCACTTTCTTTGCTGTTAGGATAGTGTCCGTTCGACTGTTTATATCTAGTGCCGCCGATTCTTCCTTGGTGTGAGTATTCAGGAAATGGATCATCTTGTTAACCTGCTCAGGCATGATCCCCAATGCTGCTTTGGCCTTATGAATTTCAATTTGAGCTATGCCTATTAATTCAATTTGCTCATGAATGGCCTATATTGATCGCCATTGGTCATTGATTGATTGGCCAATTTTGGCCCACAAAATCTTTTTAATCTCAGCCAGAGTTTTGTCTAGAAGTAGTTCTTTTTCTAAGGCTTTTACTCTGGTCTCTAGGGATTTTATTTCCCTTTGCTTCTCGGCCACTGTCATTTTAGACTTGTCATAACTGGCCTCTAGTTTGGCCAATCTTTCTTTGGCCTCATTTATGTCTGTCACTTGAATTTCAAGCTCCTTGACAGCTTTCATTAGGTCCTCCATGCTCATACTGGATTCAGGTGTTGCTGTTGTTGCTTCTGTAGTTGATGTAGCTGTTGTAGGTGCTGGAATGGAAGGAGGGGCTGCTGCTGTTTGTGTAGGAGGAACAGGGCCAAGAGTTGTAGATGTTTGAGGGGGTTGGGAGGTTGACTCCCCTTGCTTGTCTTGCAAGGCCTTTTCCAATTCTGCCTCCATCTGCAATATTCTCTGATTCATCTTTAGAAGCAGATCTATGGTCTCATCAACCTATTTTTCCTGTGCAAGTTCTGCTGTTTGAGGGTGAATGGTTGCAGGCAGCTTTGCCTGCCTTCTGAGTGCAGCAATATCATCCTACTTTTTCTTCATAAGGGCCTTGATACCCTTTGGATCCTTAGGATCATGTCCTAGATCAATAATTATGTCTTCCAAAGTTTTTATCCGGTTGTCCTTAGCAGTGGAAGACATCCTTTCCAAATCTAATTGTATATTTGTATTTTTCAGTGATTCTTTTAACTGATGGGCCAGCATGGCCCTGTCTGCAAGTGTGGCATAAACCATTTCCCCTATTTGCTTGTGCAGTTCAATTTGATCCATGGGATTTATGTCCTTGGAGAGGACCTCTGGATTTGTCTTTGTGTAGTCTGCAGATGATTTGGGCTTTGGAACTTTAGGCTTAAAATGAGTCAAAATCATCTTTTCCTCCTTGATATCATATGCTGCCATCAATCTTTGTTGCTTGGAGGGTGTTGTATTTAAGAATTGATCATAAAGTTGTACTCTTAAAGGTTCATTTTGTGCCTTAATTTCCATAAAATTTCCTTTGATACCAGCTGGTTACTTTCCCTGCTGCCTGGAAGAGGACACTTCTGTACTTTGCTGCATACCTTGTTCCTGCTGGAATGAGCTAGTAGCAGTTTGCTGGCTGGATTCTCTTTCTCTGCTTTGGCTCTCTACCCTTTCTTCACTGATGTGTTCTTCAGTCTGAGGGTCAATTCTTGGCCTCTTGGCCTCTGGTTGCTGTGTTGACCCACTTGGAGGTGTGGGCTCCTCTCTATCCTGTTTTCTACCTCTCTCTTCATTGAGAGGAGTTTGCAAGACCGGAATTTGGGATATTTCAGTTTGCTGTGGAAGGGTTTGCCCTTGAATTTGATCTTTGGAAGTGCTGGGCTGCTCTGCCTCTGTTTCCTGCTGTGCATCCATCACTTCCTTTCCCTTTGCTGTAATTGTTGTTGTTGTAGATGCCTGCTGGACGGTTTGTGTGGCTGTAATAGTACATGTGCCTTCTCCGACTTGGAGTGGTAGCTTGAATTTCACCTGGTGAAAAGAATCCAAGTCAAGAGTGTTTTCTAAATCTTTCACATTTTACTCCATTATCTCTTCTTGAGTAAATTCCTCAACTAATGTCCCTGGCATCCATTCATCTTGGTTGGCATAATGTTCAATTTGTGGATATGGACAATGCTTATAGGCTAATAGCCTATATTTGACTCTTCTAGCACTCATAAATCCATTAGGGTCATAAGGGACCCACCAGAAACTCCTTTTTAATTTAAGCTGTTGCCCCAGTATTTGATTAACCTCTTGCCAACCATCTTTCTTGTTCATGATGAAGGGGCCTAGACGGTCTTTGAATTTCAGGTTAGCTTTCTTCTTGGCACTATGAAAATGTGTAAGATCAGAATTGATGAGTTTCCTATAGTATTCCAAGGAAAACAATCTCATAGGCACATACCTTGGGAGCCTGTAAGGACAGAGCTCACAACCATAGATCCTGATGACTGTGTGATTTTGGTATAGATACCAATCACCTATTTTATAATTCTTGGACAGCTGCAATATTTTCTGCATGTCACTTGAAAACCTAGGAGGAGGAGTTCTTTTCAGAAGGCATGTGACTGGGTATACAAATTGGTCAATGAACTCACAGTAAGAATATGGAGAGTTCTGGACATGATGAAAAACTGAAGACCAAAAGATAACAGACCTCCTCTCACCCTGTGAATCCATCTTCTTGATAGGGCATTGGAAGCAATCTGCTTGATAGTACATGAACAAGTGATAGATATATGAAGAATATTTGAATATTGCCTCTCTGTTCAGCTTAAGCAGTTGGTCATGTATTTTATTGGCAATAAACTTGGCATAGTTGTACTTCAAAGTAGGGGGCTTTCCAAGGCTGTATGCAGACAAAAGGACCAACACTGTTTCATCTATATGTTCACTTGTTGAGAAACCCAACATAGAGGATATCATGTCTACGAGCAGCTTTCCTACCTCATTGAAATTTACATATAGGAAAGGAGGTGGCCCAGTAGGTTGGCGATCCGCTCTCATGAAAGTCTTGGCAGTTGTAGCAATCTCAGTGCTGGAGAGCTTGGAGCCTTCATCCAGCAAGTATTTTATGGAAAAAGGGAAGAGCAGTTGGGTCTGCTTGAAATTGAGCATCTGATTGATGGAATCAGGAGTAATGTGAAAAATATGATCCCAGATGGAGACTTGACAGCTCTGAGGCTCTGGTCATAATTCTCAGCACAGAGGTGAATTATTTCAAGGAAAACATTCACAGAAGGCAAGAAATAGATGGGAAGATTGGACTCCCAGATGCCATACATGTCACTGTTGCTTAAGTGGCTATTCCTCAGCTGGCAGAAAGTCTACAAGTGGTTTCTCTCTCCAACAAAATCCTGAATGAGGAAATCACTGTCAACTAAAGGAATTGCTTCAAGCTCCTTGTTAGGTGTATTGATAGGAGCAACATCTAGAGCTGATGGAGTGGCCATATTGAGATCTTTTCTGGATTGATACTTGAGCTCAGGATTAGTGAAACTAGTGAAGATTGCAAACTGAATTTATACTTGGGAGTGACTTTTCCTATTTGTATTTATGGTAGAGGCAACCTTTCAAAGTTTCAACAGACTTATTTACTGGATTGATAAACTGTGGGGCAATCTGCAGAGAGAAACAAACTGTTTTTGAGCTAAGTAGTTGGAGCTCTGCAGAGGAAATTCTAGTGAGAGGGATCATTGTACAGTTGTATTGAATTTCTGTCGGCAGCTCGGGT
>APFE030212269.1:0-11126 GCA_000404065.3 Pinus taeda | reverse complement strand
ATAGGCTACGTTAGGGCTTCTCCATAGGGTAGTGTTAGGGCTTCTCAATAGGGCAGCGTTAGGGCTTCTTCATAGGGCAGTGTTATTCCTTAGGATCTCTCCTCCTACTAAAACCCAAAGACAAGTAGAGAGGAAGAGATCCCAAGTGTTTGTAGAAATGACTTGAAGGCCACCTCTATTTATATTAAAACATTGGGCACAAGTGGGGTTTATTTGGTTGTTGGCCGACCTTGACAAATTGTCCCATAACACAAATAAATTCAGATCTCCATGAATACTTATCGGAATCGGATGATCTTTAGATCAATCCTACACCTCTCGATGAGAGGGATCCAAGAAAAATATCAACTACCATTAATAAGATGACCCACATGGAGTTTGGCCCTAGTTTCCAATTTTAACAGCATAAAAACAAACACATAAAAACATTATAGGGTGAAATAAATCTAGCATGTGCTAGAATTATGTTTAGCAAAAATAAAAACATGTTTCCAATGACAATATTGCAAAGAAAATTAAATGTAGCACATGCTAGATTTATTTTTAGTACAGACAAAAGCACATTGCCAATAACAACATTAGAAGGGGAAATAAATTTAAGCATAATAAAAAAAGGAAAAACTCATATCAACATTGGTAGGTGAAAGAAATCTAACATGTGCTAGAAAGTAATAACAACATTAGAAGGGGAAAGAAATTTAAGCATAAGAAAAAAAAAAAAACAAAAACAAAAACAAAAAACAAAAAAAAAAAAAAACTCATATCAACATTGGTAGGTGAAATAAATCTAACATGTGCTAGATTTACTTCTAGCACAAACACAAATATGTTGTCAACAACAACATTAAAGCAAGGTAAAAGAAAATCTATCTAACATGTGTTAGATTTCCTATTAGCGCAAACACAAGTACATAGCAACAATGTAGAGTGAGAAATCTAGCAAGTGCTAGATTTATGTCTACCACAAATACAAGCACGTTGCCAACAACAACATTGTAGAGTATAAGAAATATAGCCTGTGCTAAAAAAATTTCCAACACAAACACAAGCACATTTCAATTTGAAAGAAATCTAACGCATGTTATATTTCCTTCTAGCACAAACACAAGCACATAACAACATTGTAGGACTAAAGAAGTCTAGTGCATGCTAGATTCATTTCTATCACAAACACAAGCAGATTGCAAGCTGAAGGAAACAAACACATGCTAGATTCCTTCTAGCCATTGTTTTAAAAAATGACCAAGTCGACTCTGACTCGGCCGAGTCAGACCGAGCCAATGCCTTGCCGGGTCAGCTCGGCGGCCGAAACGGAATGGCGAGTCGAGTTGTTATCGAGCCAGTCATTGATTCGGTCAGCTCGATAACAACTTGGTCGACTCGATAATGACTCGGTCGGTTCGGTAACAACTTGGTCGGCTAGCCTCTTTGACAAAAATCCTGAAGCACATTTGTCAAAAGTTGTTCCGCCTCCTACATATCAATGGTTGGGTTGTTGTTTATTACATATTTATAGCCCTAGAAAATTGTTCATTAGAAAACATGTCCATAGAAAAGTTTCCCAATGGTATAAATATATGAGTTGTGTTCGAAAGTAAATTTGCATTTGCATTTTGACTTCAATGTACATAATTAATATTGAATGTTTCAAAATTAGAAATAATAAACGATGCCTCATCTCTATAATTATTAAGGTGATTAAAATACAATGAATTGAATTTCCTAAATGTTTGATAACTATTTGTAAATCTTTATTAGTTGGAGCTATTTAAAATCCAAATCTATCACTTTTTTAAGGCATTGTATCAAAGCCTCATACTTAGTGACATTATTTGTGCATGGGAAATACAAGTGACAAGACATCAAATATTTGTATCCTTTAAGATCTCTACGAGTGCATCTAGACCTTGCTCATGAACTCAACTTAGAGCCATCAAAAAATAAAAACCATACATTTTAATTTACATCTAAATTTAGTAATTTTAAAAATAACTTTGTACATGTTCTTACATAATTACGCTAATAGGCGTTCTCTTTGTTGGCTTGGGGTGGGCAAACATTGTTCACCCCCGGCCAATGGGAAAGCTTAAATTTCGCCCTTCTAACCAATGGAAATTTTCCATTTGTCCAAATTGCTTTCAGCATGTTTTCTCCTATCTGCGTGTTTCTACAACTCTTTATGGCATCCTCCGCCCTGTTTTGAAACCTTCTACTCCTCTCTAGCAAGTTGTACCTATTAATTTTAGGTATGTTCTATGCTGAGAGCAAATTTACTTCAATTTTCCATATTAGCTCAATATCAATTCCAGATTAGCAATCACATTTAGCATGATAATAAAATGCAGATATAACATAAACATAAATCGCAAAAAACAAACCGAGACAAGAGGACACAAGATGTGGCGCCATCCAGGGACAAACCCCAATGGTGGGAAACCCTTGACCAACTCTTCTTATGTTCTTCAATAGTTCAGTAGAGATCTTCACTAAGAAGATAACACATGAGGTAGCTGATTTGAACTCAGGTGAAGGCATACTACTTCAATTGATTCTCCAAGGTGATTCCATCACCATGCTGCACCCATCACAGTGTTGCACCCATCACTGTGCTGCACCCATCACTGAGTTGTTCTGATCACTGTGTTGCTCCCATCACTGAGTTGCACCCATCACTGTGTTGCACTTCATTACACTGTGTTGCACTTCATTACACTATGTTGCACTCATCATACTACATACAATGATCATTGCATTGCACCCATCATGCTGCACTTCATCATCACTATGTTGCACTATGTAGCATTATGTTGCACCATTGTCATGCTGCACTATGTTGCACCATTCATCATCATTATGCTGCACCATTCATCATCATTATGTTGCACCCATCATGTTGCACTTCATCATCACTACGTTGCACCATTCATGTTGCATGATGTTGTACCATTCATGTTGCACTTTCATCAATACTGTCATGGAACAGCCTTACCTACTTGCTATGGCTTGCAGCCTAGCAAAGCAACTAGCTACCAAGTTCTTAACTGGCAGTGATACCCTCACACTTCTAATATAGATACAGTTGCCCCCAACTTACCTATGCCTTAAAACAGTTGTAATTAACATTGTCGCTGTTAGGCTTCCTTTGCAACGTTCGTTGTATTTGTGACAGCGAATTAAGTCTTCTTCAGGCCTGAGATTAGGGCCTCTTCTAGGCCTCCTTCCTACAACTTAGGGTAGCGTCTGAGTAGCATATAGAAGGCTAAGTATATGCATCCTCCTTGACTACGGCCACAATTTTTAGGGCACTCAAGGACAACATTAGGGTGACTATGTATTCCCTATAATTAGGTCAGCTTATAGATCTCAATTCAGTGGATAGAGTCCCCATTATGATAGCGGACATTAGGAGTTGTTCAGACATCATATTAAGGCTCTCTTTTATTGCGTTTTGAGGGTCACTTGTAACAACAAATTGTGACCAGTGGCTAGGGCATTTAGGCTTATCCTTAAGCTAAGTGTAAGCCTCTTTTATGAGGGCTTACACTTCACTGCCCTCCTTGACATCGTTGTGTGTGTAGCTAGGGCTTAGGACTTTAGGGCAGCGTTAAAAGCCTATCTTCATAATTGCGTTAGGCCTTCATATCCATGTTAGCGTTAGGAGCTAGGGCATCTTCTCTTAGGGCAGCGTATTCTCTTAGGAACTCCTCCTTCCAGTAAAAGCCAAACAAGTGGGGAGGAAGAGATCACAAGAGGTGTGAGTGTGTGTCTCAAATGACTTGCAAACCTCTTCTATTTATAGTAAAACGTTGAAGATAGATGGGGTAATTTGGTTGTTTGTTGACCTTGACGAATTGTCACATAACACAATTAAATTCATATCTCCATGAATACATGTTGAAATCGGATGATTTTTAGATCAATCCTACACCTCTCGACGAGAGTAATCTAGGAAAAATATAAGCTGCCATGAATAAGTAGACCCACATGTAGTTTGGCCCTAGTTGCCAATTTTAACAGTACCCTTCTCCTTCCCGTTGGTCAGTCTATCACCATCCGCCATACCATACATTCGGCATTGAATTATTGCACTGGGCATAGGGTATTAGTTGCAGGTACCACAGAAAACAACGGAAAACGGATTGTAACCTAACTCTTATCCAAAGGATTCAATATCAGGGTTGGTGTCTGCAATGTGGACAGTGCCAAGAACAGGGTGCTGCTTAACTGAGTGAAGTAATGGGCAATGTTGAAGTTGCCATCTATGCAACGAGGTTACACTCTTTTTTGGATTTTCTAGCTCCTTTTTTATGCATGCCAGAGTTTACAGCTCTATCATGTTTGCAGCTTTTACCTAACAAAGCGTGGATGTGTAAGAATTGTAAAACATTGAAAGACCTAAGTTCCTCTTCTCCCCATTGATTACCTATGTCTTCACTATTCCAGAGCTCTGACGCAGGCACCACGCATAAGGTTAAGATTTTTTTCGTCATAAGCCTTGGATTCCCAATTTCCCATTACTCTTTTTGAGAATTGCGATTGATAGGTTTAGCAATCTCAGTTTTTGGGCATCTAGGTACTCAACAAACTATTGATTTACTGTGTGAAAAGGAAGTGGGTCTAATCAAGCACGTCTTCTGCAGGATAGAATTTGGGAGGGTTTTCATCGGATTTGGGCACCTACGGTTGTTTGGCATGCTGGGGAAAATTGCCCTGTTCTTTTCCTTAAGGGCCCAAATACCTCTTTTATGATACATTTTTTATTGTTTGGCATGCTGGGAAAAACTGCCCCCGTTCTTTTCCTTGAGGGCCCAAATAACCCTTTTGTGATACATTTTCGATCTGGAAAAACGACCTACTCCCCTTATCAGTATCAGTTCTTTGTTTCTTGAAACCCTCTGCTTCCCATGGCAATCTCTCCTTCTGCTGCTGCAGCAATCTCTTCCTCTGATATTAGCTACAGAAGACGACTTACTATGAAATGCTATAATTTTACTACTAGTGTTCGGGATTTAAAAAAGGTTTGGTGCACCTAGTTTGGTAATAAAAACATGTGTAGAAAGTAGTGCTTTTTCTTTATACACCAAGTTTGGTCCCTTGGATCCTAATATAACATGCATTGAGTTTCAAACAACCTTTCCTCCAAAGAAAAAGGAAGACCAAAGAGTCCTAGATGTTGAAGCCCTAAAGGCCTTAGAATTTGTTCCTGAGATGAAGCAGTGTTTGGCTGCGAGGTTTAGTTTGAGATTAGGAATGAGGCCACATGGTGTAAGTTTCCTAGGCAGCGTGAATATAATATACCCCACTGCTAAATTTTCAGCATACAGACAGGTAAATATACAAATAATGCAAATCTAAATTGTGTCATAGCTTTCCTTCCTGCTGTGAGTCAATTGCATTAAAAGATGCCTTGGTTTCAGCAAATAAATGACACTTTTTCAAGTGCATGTAGCACAAACAGCTGGCTATAGAATTTCCAGGCCTTTCTAGGGTAAAAGTGATGTTACGTTCCGAACTTAGAATACCTGTGTAAAGATAGAAACCCAAATCTAAAGCCCTATGGCCAACATACAAGTATAGACATGAATACTGTTATGTAGATGCAAACCAATTCTTTTAAGCATTTTGTAAAATAGTTTTCATTCAAACTCATAACAACTTCAGAGTTATAAATTTTGAGTCATAATTAAGAGAGGATTGTTATTTCCAGGCATTAAGAAAAATTCACAAATGTTTACTTTGCATCTATAGTCATCATCAAAAGAATAAACCAACTTTGTTGTGCATGTACAAGAAAATTCATTCAGAAAATTCATAAAAATTTAAGTCTCTTGTCCAGCCAATTAGGGCCAGTCTGTACTGGTTAGGTACCAGTCTAGTCAGCAGGCTGGTTCAATACCATGCCCAGTCCAATGGGGCAATTTGACCAGTTCTGATTCTAACAGGACCTACATATGAAAAAGCATTCAAACAATTGCATTGCTTTCTGGTGTTGAATAATAAGACCCTAGTGCCTGTTTCTACTCAGACAAACCACTAGAACACTTGCATGATAAAGATAGGATAAACACCCAGGGGGTTCTATAAAAAATTCTCAAGACCTAAAGCTAAATTACTGGCACTTTTCATCGTCTGAGACTGAGAAAGGGAAGCAAAAACACAGACTGAAATTTCAAATTGTAAACAATGAAAAAACATGGAAAGTTTTACTTCTACTATCACTTCAGTGATCAATAAACAGCCTCCTCCAGTCTCTTAAGAAGACCCTCAAGTCTGTCCAAGACTTGTTAGTGATTGTCCTGCCATATCTCTCAACGTGGCTCTCAAAGGTAGAGAGTGCAATATTGATATGGAAATATGCATGGGTAATGAAATTTCTTGAAATAAAGATGCACATTTAGCACCCAGAAACATTGGAACCCACAATGGAAAGCTCACATATAGGGCAGATATTTCCTTGTATGACTGGAACAAAGCATGTTGTACAATATGGATAGGACACATCCTTCTGATTGACCATGGTATATAGGTGTAAAAGTTGCTGCACCACCAACAAAAGGACTTCTGAAGTCAAAATCATAATTCAATTTTTTGGCATCCTGCAGCTGCCTTTCGCATGCCTGCAGAACTTGTTGTACCTTTGTTGAATGGTTGCAGGGGTTCACTTTCCAATAGTCATCAAGCAAAGTTAGCTGTTGTACTAAAGCTCCATCCCTTATAACAAACACCCATGGTATTCAGCAAAGCCAACCTCAAATGGAATTTTTGAAGGTTGCTATGACTAAAATAAACTGTAAGCTCTTTATGTTGAACAGTATCATCCTTAACTTCCTTTCTCTTGAACTGCATCTAAAGACCCAGAACACAACCGCAAGCTCACATATAGCACATAGATTTCCCTTTATGATTGGAATAAAGTGTGGTATACAATGTGGACAGGACACATACTTCTGACAACGGAATAGAGGTGTAAAAGTTGCTCCAAAAAAAAAAAAGGATTTCTAAAGTCATAATTCAGTGTTTTTAGCATCCTGCAACTGCCTCCCACATGCCTGCAGAACTTGCTGGGCCTTCGTTGCATGGTTTGCAGCGAGCTCATTTGCCAGCAGTTATCAAGCCAAGTTAGTGGCCCTGTAGAGTTCCGTGCAGGGGGGGCGACAGCATGAACTTGCTACAGCAAGGCGGCTGAGGACTAAAGGAGTAGGCCAAGGCTTTGAAGTCTGCTACAGGAGGACTGAGGAAACAGACCATGGCCTACAGGATGTAGCTGAAGAACTGTAAGATGGGTAGATTGCTGATTGAGTGTACAGGGGGCATGCCAGGAGGGCTGCCAAGTCACTAGGAGCAGTCCAAAGTGTCCAAAGAGTTGGTTGTTGGAGCTGCTAAAGGAACAGCAGCTATTGCATGTTGGGACTTCAGTTTATAGTTTATACAGAGCTAACAGCTGTAAGTATTGTTTCGTATTTGGCATTTTGTGCAGGGATTGTAAAGGGCCATTATCCCTAGTGAATAGAAAAGAAATTATTACTGGTGTTTTATTTCCAACTGGAATGATGATATGGTGAAGACCTTGTTGTTGTAGTTAAATGTACTGAAAAACCAAGCTTTTATGTTTTGGAAAACTTGAATTTCCCTAGCAAACACCTATGGTGTTCAGCAAAGCCAACCTCAAATGGACTTTTTGAATGTTGCAATGAGTAGAATAGGCTGCAAGCTCTTGTTGTTCGACAGTATGATCCTTAACTTCCTCTTGACCCCCATTTGAAGACCCAGAACACATTCTTTAGCAATTCCAATCAATTTCTTCACCTTCTCAACCTCCTAAAAGAAATCTACATCAATAACTGGAATTGCGTGCAAGATTGTAGTATCATCCATATAACTTACAAAGAAATGAAATAATTTAACTTACAAAGAAATGAATAATTTGAGTTTCAAGTTCCCCAACGCATATCAGAGACCAAACGAGCAACTGTGAGAGCATAGATAACCAACCAACACCCCAAGGCAAGCTCCAGCAAACACTTGTAAAGGTGTATGACCTAAAAGCTCTTTTAGTTTCTTTTCACTGATGGGATGCCCTTTGAATAGGCCCTCTACAATTAAGTTCAATACCTGCAGTGATAGATTATTTAACAAGCGCCAAAAGTATAGCATCGATTCACATTAAAAGAACACTTGAAAAGACAAATTTCCAACTTTAAAATAAAATCCCAATAAACATCACATGCTAACTGCAGTTCTAAAACACAACCCTGATATAAAAAGTATATGCAATTATGTGAATAATTCATCAATCGTCCTTTGCACTGTGTAAAATATATATTGTCCCACAGTTGTTACAATGCACAACACATCAAACCTGGTATCCTGCAATACTTTACACATCATAAGGTGTTGGTTCTATGCAGCAAGCAGTAGCCATTCTACTTAGACTACAAGTCCTACAAAAATGCACACCCATTTCAACCGACTGATTAATATCTTCGGGAACATCTTGAGCTGCTAAGGGATATATCGGGAATGCCATGTGCCAGCATTGCCTGTCAAGTTTTGGGGGAGTTGGGTAGCAAATAGGCATTTCATTGTGCAACTTATCTTACAACTAGGTTCAATAGAAAGTGCACTTTCCCCTTTTCAACTCATTAGGCAGAGAATAGTATCATGTAGCATTTTACACGTCATAAGGTGTTGACTCTATGCAACTTTTATTGCATGACTTATCTTACAACTAGTTTCAAGAATCAGTGCCCTCCCCACTTTTCAACTCATCATCAGACATGGTATTGTATTCTATGCAACAAGCAGCAACCGTTATACTTGACTATGAGTCCTACAACATGCTACACCAATTTCACCCAACTGATCTAATAGCTTCAGAAATGTCTCGAGATGTTAAGGGAAAGATAAGTAAAATCACTGGCAGCATTGCCTGTAAATTTTTTTTTTTGGGAGGGGCAGGGGGGGGAGTGTGGGGTGGAGGGGGTTGTTGACAAATAGGCATCTTGTCTTACAAATAGGTTCAGCAGTCAGTGCGCTCTCCCCTTTTCAACTCACTTTCTAACAAGTGTTGTTGTTGCTCTATCACTATTTCTGGAAAATGGTTCAACCTGCCGGACTATTGAACTATGACTTACAACATCTGTTAGACAAAGACATTAAAAACAAAATTCAACCATAATATCTGCAGCAATTGCTTCACAGTATTAAAATGAGTACCTTGCTAGGAGGTCAACTTTTGGTGATTTTACTATATCCACAAACTTCAGAACCCGTTAACTCATCGAAAGTACTCAAAATGCACTCACCAAAACAACCTCTAGCCTTCCCCATTCCACAAGTAATTGTTATCTGTAAAATAAATTAGTAAAAAATAACCATAGACAATAAATATATGAGATTCACATGATCATTAACAGGGTCTAACTCAGTAATTGTGGCTTTCGGATATAAGTTATATAGTTATAATATAAATTATTCACCTTCTCAACCTCCTAAAAGAAATCTACATCAATAAGTTGGGTAGTAGTATCCAATTGAGGTTGGCTTACACGACGCATCATTGAATTCACCAAATCAAGGAGAGTTTGCAAATGGCATTGAATCAGCTTTGCGCAAACCTTCATTCGAGCATATGATCATCTCTTCACATTCACTCCATAATGAAAGCACTAAAGAAAAATGATGATGTCATTAAATATGGTGTTGATCCCAATGTATTCTATGGGAATCTTAGGAGGTGTTTGGGAATGTTCTTTCTGTTGTTGTTGATTTGCGCTAAAGGGCATGGAATTATCAAATCATGAAGGCGAAAAAGCTTTGCATATTGCCCAATAACAACCAAGCAAGTTGAAGGACCAATCCATCCTAGCCTAGTCCCTTTACCTCTTTGCATTATGTTTCCTTGCCAACAAACTCCTGCGCTTTATTTCGATAGCCTTTGGTAGGGCATCACTCGTAGTAGAGTTTGTTTAATTCTCAAGGAGCTTTCTCCCCTTAACACAAAGACATTTAGGTATATTGCCATATAATGAATTTTCATTTAGTATCTCGCAGTTCGTTTGGTCTCTAACTCTTTGAGTCTGTAGTCTATTGGGTTGTTAGTGCATCTATCATATTTACTTTCCCTCCAAAGTGCATCCCTCAAGTCCATAAAGAGATCGTGACAGAGATCCTGCCAGCGAAGAAGTTTTACAGAGCAGAAGAGTATCATCAACAATACCTGGAAAAGAGATCGGCTGGTGCCAAACAATCTGGGGCCAAAGGATGCAATGATCCAATTCGATGTTATTGTTGAATAGTGACTCGATCAAAATTAACTGGACTTCTTTCAAAATTAAAGTATTTGTATCTTTTTGTTTAGTCCAGCTAGATATTACAACAGAGTGCTGTATAGGGGAATAGGGGAGTATTATGGTGGTGAAAATTTTGCGTCATGCCTCAACCATCCATCTTGGATAGTGTCATCCGATATCAAGCTCTTAAAGATGATTTTGATTTCAAGCTGGTAAAGCTCAAGGCTCAAGTATAACTCTATACTTATCTTTATTTGTAATGCTGCTGTCAAAATAAGTTTAGCTTATCTAGTTAGCTATGTTGTTAAATGTCATTTGGATTTTAGTTGAAAGAAACAGAGGAAGAGATGAATTGTTTCTGTTCTGTGCGTATTTATTGATATAATTTGATTCTCTTCAAAAGAAACTTTATGAACAATGATAGTTAATAGTTCATAACTTTAGGACTATTATCTTCTCTCAGGAAATATGGTTTCTAAGAAAGAGTACAATGTACTTATAATACTCTTGTACAAAAGGAATTCCTATTAGACATTGGAAGACTGTTTGTGGGATATGGAGTTAGAGTTACTTGTTTTACTGTATGTTTCTGAACTTGATTAAATATGTCATTAGAAGACTATTTGTGGGATATGGAGTTGGACTGTTTTCATTTTTTGGATGCAAGAATTGACAGTATTTTCTCTTGGCATCATGCCCTTGGGCAGGGACTTGTTACTCGCAACCCATCTTGTTAAAATATCAATCCACAGTCCAAGCGTATTTTACCAAAAAGGGTAAAACATAAACAAAACAAGAGACATGACACTATGGTTAATAGAACAAGAAATATGA
>APFE030212258.1:0-23243 GCA_000404065.3 Pinus taeda | reverse complement strand
TTTTTTTGACATGGAGAGATCTCTCAATAAACAGGGGGATTTGAACCTTGGATGTTTTAGTTTACACAGATTTCACATTATTACTTCGATCACCAATTGAGTTTCTAATACTTAAAATACTTAAAAGATCACATTATTACTTAAAATACTTAAAAGATCACATTATTACTTAAAATACTTGATAATGTGGAATTTAGATGGTTCATTGTAATGCGGAATATTTTGGAAATTCACTTTATATTAAATATCATATAATTTATGGTGTAAGTGGGTGAATGGATCAATACAAAATTCTTAAAACTTATTATCGTACTTGCTATTCTAAATATAACAATGATTTAAAATATTGAAAAAATAATATATTTGAATATATACCAGAAGTATGTTGCTATTTTTTTTTTTTAATTAAATTTTTCTATACTGAATCAAATTCCAATTCAAACTCAAACTTGAATTTGGCTACTATAGTATAAGATAAACTATACCTATCCCTATACATAAACATATATCATTGTTCCCCTTAAATCTGAGGTAAATGGCTAATTCCCACTTAGTTTTGGAGGATGCTGCAGAGGATACCATCAGAACTTTGACGTTCAAATTACAAAACTGACTGTTGTGAAATAGCAAAGCCAGATAATAAATAGGATACCATCAGAACTTTGAAGTTCAAATTACAAAACTGACTGTTGTGAAATAGCAAAGCCAGATAATATGTAGTATTATAAGACAACGTTTTGGAAAATAGATGTAATATTATGATATAACATTTTAGAAATTAAAACACATACGATTGAATATTTTTAAGTACTGCCCTACCAATTGGAGATGACGACGTTGGCTAAATAGTGCAATTCGCAAACATATAATATGAACCTGTAAAATTATATTACGACTTTACAGGTTCATGCGAATATACAGCACGCACATCCTAGCAACTAGAAACAGCACGCACATCCTCTCAATATGTTCAAAACATTGAATTAAAACCACTTTGCAGGGTCTGTCAGTTGCAGTACAGTATTTGTATGCACGATGGAAGGCAGCTGTAGATAAAGCGATGCAGATTCTATTGTCATAGGTGACTGCAAGGCATGTGTACAATACTTGACACATGATTTTACACCCAATTTGTCGGCAACCATTAAAACATCCAGCAGCGCACGTGTAGAACGCGCCTCTTATGTTCCCTTGTACATGAACTGCAATAAATCCACGAACGCCACTGCCTCTGTGACCCCACAATAATGTTTACACAGTAAAATATAAGGCCACACCACTAAGGTTAAATGTAATACAGAAAATATGTAATAAGGTGTTAGTATATATTAACACCTTAAGGTAGTGGATTTATTGCAGTTCAAGTAGGAGGGAACACTAGAGGCGCGTTCTACACCTGAGCTGCTGCATCTTTTACCGGTTGCCACAAATTATGTGTAAAATCATGTCTCAATTATTGTATACATGTCTTGCAGTCACCTATGACAATAGGATCTACATCGCTTTATCTACAGCTGCTTTCGGTCGTGCATACAAACACTGTACTGCAACTGACAGACACTGCAAAGTGGTTTTTAATTCAACGTTTTGAATATATTGAGAAAGGGTAAGTTCCTTCCCAGGATGTTGGTGCTGTTTTTAGTTGCTACGAATGCGTGCTGTGTATTCGCATATTTATGTTTTGTATCCATTTGCTGATGTGCTACAGAGTTGTGCAGCGATATTCCCTAATGTAATATCTCACGACATATGACGACTTTGATGCAGACGTGAGATGTTGTAATAGACGACTATTCAAGAAAACGTCTAATACTTACTACCTGAAGTTACCACTTACCCAAAATAAAAAAGAAGAGAGGGTTTATATGAATTCTTCTTTCTTGGGTTTTAATAAAAAAAAATACTCTTCACATATTAGTTTATAAAGTTACTATTTTGTTTGAAGCAAATGTTTGGAATGTTATTAGAAAATATAATAACCAAAAGAAAAATAAAAAATATGTAAATACTAGGAGGAGATCAGAATGCGCATAGAATGGGCCAACTGCAAGCAAATGGTATCTCATCCTCAATACCCTTCCAACTCATTCAATTCACTATCGTGTTGTAGGCCAGCAGCCAAGTCATGCTATGTTCGAGAGAGTGCGCCTACCAAATAAGCAGGCTAGGGATGCTAAGCTGGATCTTAATTTGGAATTTTTAAAATATTTATATAAATTTTTCATTTTAAATATTGTTTTTCCCAAATCTTTTATGAAGTTATTGGGACATGTACATGGACTTCTCGGAAAATGTATTAGCTGACCATGGTCCTTTGTGCTTCATTCATACCCATATGTTTTTTTTGGGAGAATTTGGAACTTCCATGCTTGGACAAGTAAGTATCTCTGAATTAGATAGATCTAGGTTTTCAGTTCATTTTATGTAATATGTTGCTCTTATCGTTTCTCGTCATTGTGCTTTCATGCTTATTTCATTAGATTTTTCTGGTTATTTCATATCTTCATGAATAGATTCACGTGATTATGTCAATTTGGGTGTTACATTGAGTGAGTGATTTTGATGGTATAAAGTGCATAATATTGCAGTTGATATTTATTGTGCAATATAAAAGTATTAATTTTATAAAATATTAAAGAATCTAAGAATATATTATGGGTTAGTTCTTTAGCACAAGATTGTAAAGGATGTAGTTGGCTAAGTGTTGAGTATTTTTAATTTTGTTTGCACTATTTTTTTTTTACATTACATGAATGGATTATAACAATAATTGTATTTTTAATTTTGTTTACAATAATTTTTTTTACATTCCTAACCTTGATGTATGAATGAATTATAACAATGATCTTGTCTACCATGATATTTTTGCGGTTGAATATTGTTGAAGGAATGATTCAATACCTTTTGACAAATATGGGTAGTGTCACCTTGAAATTGTTGATACTATTGTAAAGTGGATAAAGATCTCGCAACATAACACTATAATATCTATAATATATCTTTTCATTCAATCTAGCTGCAAAAATGCCTCGAAACCTTAAGATAATATGGGTTGTTTTGTTAAATTTGTCCTTTTTAACTTAAGCTTAGAACGTGTAGACTTATGTAAATTTATATTATATCCTATTTCCTTTTTTTCCTAACCCATTTCAAATTATCCAAAGCAAGCATTCCCTAATATTCTTTTTCATGATTGACTTTCTTACTTCTATGATATTGTTAGATAGTTTCCTTTGTGTCCATATTCTATAGATTCTTTGTTCTGGGTATCATCTTTTACTTCTGCTAGAGGAAGAGAGAGTAAGAGAGTTGATTTTAGGCATTTCCAATACCATAAAATTGAGATCTAATTTCATTTGGTGAACTAGTTTCGATATAAGAGAAGCTCAAGTTTTAACTTTTCATTCCTTGCACCTTGTAGTAGTGTTCTTTGTCAATTCATACTACCTTTGTAAATTTAGGTACCGAGGCAATTAAATTAGATATGATGATGAATTGGTGGTATGTTAGTAACTATGAAATGATTTCAGTGAGAAATGCATACGATGGAAATGGTGCTAACAAAATGGGATTTAGTAGTCATAGAAAATGGAAATTTAATGTTGTGCTGGTTCATAAATTAAAACCTCATGTGCAAACTTTTGTTAGAGAGAAAGGAGATTAGTGTTCCCCATGCAATTTTAGGTCTATGAGTGGGGAGATGGGGTTTTAGTATCCACAATTCAATAACATGAAGGAACTGCTAAATGTTGGAATGAGAAGCAACATTAATTGTGAAATTGTGTGTATGTTGATTGGGTAGAGTCCTGTGTATTAAGGTCAAGTTTTATGTTATATTTAGGTCAATGGGACTCCTAAGTGCATTATAGCCTCAATACACGGTGAGAGCTCAAGTGCCACTCCTATGTAAAAATACAAAAAGAAGATCTAATGTAAGTAATATAGAGAATAAATTGTTTTTATATTGATATTTTTGTCCATCGTCTTATAGCACTGATATTTTTAGTTGAGCTTGCTCCTTGGACTGTTGTTGATGGTGGTTCTATGTCTGATGGCCTGTTAACATCAGCTGCTATCACATGGTCATCCTCAACAATGTTCCCTGGTGCATTGTTGGCATTGACATCAGTTGTCCTGTCCTCATCAGACGATGTGCATCGCAGCTGCGCACCCCTTGTCACTCTCCTGCCACTTCTCCTTGTATGAGCAGAGTAACTTCCTTTTGCCATAGATGCAACAACCTGTAACATTATTGCATGCATTTAGACATTAGAATATTTTTAAATTATGCTTTACTACTTCTTCAAAAATACTTTTCCTTTATTACAGGAAATTATCAACATGTATGTTACAGGAAATCGAATTGTATTACTTCGTAGTCTCTCATTACAAATTACTTCGTAGTATCTCAATTGCCTGCCTGGTCATCAGTTTAGCAACATTTATATGGATTCAAGTAGGATTCTATGATAGTTGTTTCAAATATCATTTTCCATTTTTTTTGTTGTTTGGCATCGCCAAAAATGTCTCATTATTGCAACTTCTCCATAACAGTCCACGGCCACCATTCCAGGCATAAATTCTATGTTGGGAACAACTTGCAGCTCTGATCAACCTTGGAATGGACTTATGAGTCATAAAAAGCTTTAGAAAATTGAACTGAAAAAATTAAGTATGTTGAAGGCATTCATTTTTTTTATTTTAAGGAATGGTTTTAACTTTTCTAAATAGCTGTATTTAGAACCCACTTTTTATTCAATGCTTGTTTGTGAAACCGTCCAGGTATCCTTTTAGCAGTTATGGCGAGACAGATCATATAAGAACTCTGATAAATGAAAACAATGAAAACGAAACTATAATAACAATGAATTTCAATGGTTGTTTGTGAAACCATCCAACTATCCTTTTAGCAGTTATGGCTAGACAGATCACATAAGAACTCTGATAAATGAAAACAATGAAATTAGAACTGTAAGAACAATGACTTTCAATGGTTGTTTGTGAAACCATCCAGGTATCCTTCTAGCAGTTATGGCCAGATAGATCATGTAAGAAATCTGATAAATGAAAACATAACTATAAGAAGAATGAGTTGTAATTGATATAACTAACCTGGATATATTGGCAACTGTTTTGTGATGTTGTCTTCAAGTTTGTTGAATAGTTTGAAAGCATAAGATGCAACTTCAACAGTGGGTGGACTTCTTTTTATAGTTTTTGGCACATGAATTTAATTGGTGGACATGGATGCACATGGATTGCAATGGCTTCATTTTGAATGTGTGGTCTGGATTTAATTTGATGTGATGTAATGGTTGGGAATTGGTTATTTGTTGATCCATGTACTTTAATCTATTTTAATGAGAAATAGAGTGAGTTGGGTGTCATTTATTGCAGTTATTGGGTCTGGGTGACATTTATTGAAAAAAGTGGGTTTAAATGTTATTGGGTTGGGTGTCATTTATTGAACATAGGGTGTTTAGTTGTTGAACAACACAACAGTTATGGCTGACATACATTCCCTTTTGTTATGTGCAGGTAGGCATATTTATTTGGGATGCAAAGCTGTAGTTCTGATGAGCGGGGGTTGGAGTGACTGCTGCTTTGTAGTTCTGGAATAGACCATTTTGGAAGCCTTTATGGCTTTAGCTATTTTCTAGTTGGGTCAATATGGTTTGCAGTCTAAAGTAGTAAAATACTATTTATGGAAAGTTGTGGGCCCAGTCAATGTATGGGGAAATTTTGGACATAAATTAATACTTATTTATAATTAATGTTATTTATTTTTGTTTAAATATTGGTTTCAAAAATCTCAATTGATGGTGGTTTGGTGGGACCAGTACTATATCAATTACTGGTCCCTGCACAACATTAGGAATCTCTCCCCAAGCCTTAGGGTTACCTGCAGTTCCAATCAACATCCTTGGTCGATCATGGTGATCAAGGTACAGAGCGGAGTTAAATTTAAACTCACACATAAAAGAATCAGAGCATCAAATTCATGAGTATCAAAGAAGAATATTGAACATTGAAGCTTACATAATACATTCCAGTTAGGTTAATTTATACATCAATCCCCAGTTACGTTAATTTATACATCAATCCCCTACAAGAATATAGGGATTTTACTAACTCTCATTTATTTTCTACTTAAACTTGTGGATTATTAACTTTTAATAATAATCTAGAATAATCATCATTCATGGGAACAATGGGTGTGATTATTATTTTGACAGTTCCCCTTAATCATGACCTTTATGTTAACTTGCTTCCTGGTCTAAGTCTGAGCGAGGCTTAAAAACATGAATTAAATATTTCATTTTTACTTTCTTTGATACAATATATCGATGAAAAATTTATTTTACTTGTTGCTCCAAACTTATTTTTCTTCTTCTTACTAGAGATCATGGACACTATATATTGCTCCTTGTTACAACTGGTATGTTTCTATTTCATTTCAACAAATCCACTTCCATCAATGAATTTTTTAAGTATTGTCCAAACGACATTACAATTGAGTTATATTCTTCTTTTTTTGTTGCTTCTTCGAGGCTACTACCAATACCGGTATACTCATAAACATTAGTGAGATTTTAAAAATCATCATAGTTCAGGTTCTTTCCAACCTTTTCTTCTTCTGACAAATCTTCGTTCTTTTCTACATTACAATATTTGTATTTAGTTTCATCTTTATAATCCAATTTATCTTTAAGCATAGTTACTCTTCCACTTAATAAATCATCTAAAAAAAAATTTCATGTATAATTTGTAACCAATACTCATTTGAAAAGTTGAATTGTTCATAAAGTGTTGCACGTTCATCATTAAAACCTGCATCATAGGGATTTCCCTTAATATCACATTTTACTCCATTGTGAGCTACATACATACTTTCAATCTTGATCCCCGTTATGATGCTTTGAACACAATCACAGTTTTTAACAACACCTTCATCAACTTTAGCTTTTTTACTCCACTTCATGTTGTACTTAATTTCCAGAATATCACAAAATACTTTTGCACTTTTTACTTCACCAAATTCATGCAAAATACTAGACAAAATGTTTTCATCTAATGTTGATATAATAAGAACCAATGTTATTGCACGTCTTATCTCGATTCTCGGGGATTTATAGAAGTTTCTTGAAAAAATTCCCATAAATATATTGAACCAAGTAGTTCCTCCATTTTAAGTTCCCAAAGCTTAAAATTTTTACAGGAGAAAGATATCAAATCTAGCATTAGTCGCTTCAATATCGCATTGGTTTCTTCATATTCTTTGGAATGGTTAAGATTTATATCTGGCATTTCATATTTTTCCTCTACATTTTGATTCTCCGCCTTAATATTTTTGAGTTCTAATCTGAGCACTTTGATTCTCTTTTTTTGACACATTGCTCAAATGCTTGCCCCTTCTATAAGTTTCACTTTTCGACCATGCTTCCACTGCGCTACAATAGCTTCGCCGACAACTGCTAGGCTTTCATGCCTCTACAAATTATATAAAGGAGATCAATACTCAGAGCAATGAGAAGCATTAATAATCTTTAGAAAGAAAAATATATCCATTAAAGGATGATTGGGAACCACTTACGTTCCCATCTTCATCGAGGATAATTTCTTAAATGGCTAATGCGTGCAAGTTGCAACTCACAGAGAAATAAACACAACTACGTCTCACTATAACACAAAAGGGGGTTTTAAGAAATTTTTTGGGTAAACTGTCTTAACTTGAGACAAGAGAAAACTTGTCTATTGTCTTTAAGCAGGTGTCTCAAATCGAATTGTCTTAAAATATTGTCTCTATAAATACAATATATAACAAAAGCATTTTTGTCTCTCCAAAGACAATTTCATTTGTGTCTCTCTAGAGACAATATTTGGGATTCAAGACATATTGTCTTTAAAGAGACAATGTCATTGATCCTAAGTATTGTCTCTCTAGAGACAATAAAAAATTACATTGAAAGATAATAATACATCACTTTTGTCTATTTAGAGACAATATAAAATAATGAATCTAGAAAAATATATAACCATTGAAATAAGCTAATATTCAAAGTATTTAATTAAAAATAACTATAATATCATTGATTAATTCATATTAAGACACAGTGGAATTGAACCACTAATCTTCTGCTTATAAAGAAGGTTCTCTACCATTGAGCTAGCACCCTTTAAAGAATTATGTGAGAGTTATGGTAGTCCTTGAAATTTCATATATAGGCATTGATTTTAAACTGGCAATTTCACCGAGAGGTGCAAAGGAATGTCAATAGAAGTAGGAATGTGGAAGCCAATAAGCAAGTGAAATATATGGAAAGTGAAATACAATCGAAATTTGAGTTTCTATATATCTTCTAAGCATGTAGCAAGGAGGTTAAATTTAAGAAGAAATTTACACTAACATAAATATCCCATAACATTGGAAATATTTATAGGCACAAAGTATATCAGCATTTGAGAGAATCCCAAAAAAATTGAAATTTTGTAGAGATGTTACAGAAATCCAAAGGAACAATGGAAATCATGTGTTTACTAATGTTGGGGATGTCCAATCGCCCTTGATCACTTGGTAATGTGCAACAAAAAAAAACACAAAGACACCATATCGATCATTTTTAACCCACCTTGCTTTCCCAATCAAACTTTTGGAGTACATGTTCTAGCATTTTATAGGCTACTTTACAAGAAAAAAGATACAAAAACCAATGTGACCCATTGCTAGAAATTTATCAACAATTGCAATCTTCTTGGAAGGAAGCTAGAAATTGATCAACAATTGCAATCTTCTTGGAAGGCAGTAGGATAATATTACTACAAGATTGAATTTTTCTTTTTTTAAACTGGATATTATCCATCTCTAATAATCAATAGTTGAAAAACTATTTACCGAAGGACCTTCCCAAATAAGAAATAGTGCCTCCAATATTCATAAGATTTCATTTATGAATATTTCTTTTATAAAACGGGTTATTATCCATCTCCAATAATCAATAGTTGAAAAACTATTTACCAAAGACCTGCCCAAATAAGACATAGTTTCCCTAATATTCATAAGCTTTCATTTATGATTAAGCCAAGTAGGGGATTCATCTTGGCCAAAATGAAACCCTGTTTTTTCCTCCCTAACAACTACTCTTGCTCCTTTTGTAAAAGTGTAGGAGAAAAAACTAGTAACCTCCATAAACTGTTGAATCAACGAATGTGTTAAATCTAAGGCATCTACAAAGTGAAAATTTGGATATATTACAATACATATCCTGAAATTTGATATCATATGAATAAATTACATAAGATAAATTTTTATAACTTCGAGGAACTCCTTTCATTGTTTTGATTAGTAATTATAGAACCATGCTGCCTCCTCTCTGTAGTGTCGTCTGTGGCTATATTTGCAAAATTTCTTTGTGGATTTATCGATCTATTTAATCAATACAAGTAGAAAAATATATGTATAGATGCTTGTAGAATAGATACCAGAGAATGTCCTTTCACTGTATCAAGTAATTCAACAAACGATAGATAAACAACTGTGGGATGTTAAAAAGTAACTTGTTTGCTTAGAGATGTTTTTATTCTATTTCTATTTCTAAAAGGTCGAACCTGTTACAATGCATTCTGACTCTTTTTCAATGATTGCCTGGAAACAACTTCTCCTAACTGTTATTGGTTACATTTTGATAGTTCATTTTTAGTTCTAAAACTGTTTATTTCCCTACGTTACAATCTGTAAAAGTTAACATGAAAATAAAATAATTGTTTGTAACAGTTTCTCTAATTAACTTTCTACCTTCCTAAATATTGTTTCTTTACGAAATTAAAATAACAACAAAAGAAATGACTACAGATTTCACTTGCAATTTCCTCTTCAGTCTTCTCAGAGACCAAACAACCTTCTGTCATGATGACCCGTCAGCTAGATGCTCCTGCATCACTCAAGATTATAGAATATATCTCATTAATAAAATCCAACCTCAACATCAGCGATCCTTCTGTGAAAAATAGAGTTAATTCTCAAAAAGATGACTATGGTTGATTGATCATTATACCAAAATAGTAACATGCCACAATATTTGGCAAGATTTTGTCAAAGAATTTATAGATACTTCAATTACGTCGCATCAGTTGAAAGCTAATGCATGCAAATGTGGCGACCCAACTTCAAGTAGTGACAGAACTACATATAATCCACAAAATTAAAGTAATTTCATGCTCAATAAAATATGAGCCCAAATGCATGAAAAACACATGAGAAAGTAACAATATTTCCAAAATAAAACCATTTTCTATATGCAAATGTTGTTTATAGGAACATACAAGAAAAATTCCACAATATAGATGACCTTTCAAGCCATGCATATTTCATCTACATTCTTATTCAAATCTATATCAGTTGCATAAAGGTATTTACCTTTTCTATCATATCTATGCCATTAAGTTCATATCAACATATGATTTAATACTCTAATCTTACTTATATTCATCATTTAACTTTGTAAGTTACCAATATAAAATTCCCTCATCTTGTTCTAAAAACATGTGCAACATTGAACAAATTCAAAATAGGAAACATTGAAAGTCAAGATACTATAAATTTGGAAAGGACTAGTTATGCATGACTAATTTAGTTGGAATAAAATTTGTATTCTCCCAATACCAAACATGAAGGTTCTCCCAATATAGTTGTGTATTGACTAAGATATCCCTTTCCAATGTCTTCAATAACACGTCTTTGACTCTTCTCTAAGATATTCCCAAATGAATCACTTGAACAGGTACCATTCTATCAAAACATGGTTCTGCTTTCCAATACTCTAAGATATTCCCAAAGAGTCACTTGAATAGGTACCATTCTCTCAAAACATGGCTCTCATTTCCAATAGGTAGTACTCCACTCCTTGAAGGTACCAATAGGCCACTCCCTTGAGATAGAGAAAAGCTCCATCAACCAAATCCTCTTCTAAGACTTCAAGACAATCCTTTATTACAAGTTTTTATTTTCATCATTTGATGGTAGAAATAACCCATATGAGAGAAATTTTTTATCCTCTTTAGGTGATAGACCATGGAGAAATTGAGCCATCTTCCCTTCCTCCTTTACCTTCTTTAAAGGCATTCATCCAGTGTATTGTTTTTGACCCTTAGCAATATAAAAACACTTTATTCTCTAGATTACTTACATTAGATCTACTTTTTGTATTTTTATATAGGAGTGGTGCTTGAGCTCTCACCATGCATTGAGGCTATAATGCACTTGGGAGTCCCAGCCTAGGTGAAATTTCAAGTGCTAACATATTGGCGACCATACTGGGGAGAACAAATTTGTAATTTGCTCATTGTGGTGTGATTTCATAAGTCTTAGACGGAGTCTGAAGATACGCCAGGTAGCCTTCGAAAACGCTCTTGTTTTACATCAGCGTTAGTAGATAAATGTTGCTTCAGTCGATCTCCGTGAGCTTGTGAAATTAGCGCTTCATTGGCACTTTTACCCCAATACATGTATCAAGTTCAGATCTGATTGTTGATGGTGAACAACGATCCGACACTTGACAGGCTGAAATCATTCACTGGCGACTCCTTTCACTGAAGAATCCAACGATCAGTGCTTCATGGTGACTTCACTGCAGAAAGATCAGTAGCTTTTGATCTTTTCAAGATGGATCAAATTGCAAGAAGATATGCTCCTTTGAGCCGAGATCACATCCCTGGTTTTCCAAATAAAATTCCAAAGGTAGATTGGTCAAGGAATTTGCCTACATTCAATGATGATGGTAAGAAGGATGCTGCTCTACATCTGGTTAGATTTCACATGCATATTCGCAAGTTGAAGGTTTATTTTCCTGAAGATTGCTTGATGAAGATATTCTTGGCCACTCTGGAAGGTAAAGCCCAATCATGGTATGAAAGTTTGCCACCTACTTGTATTTACTGTTTAAAGGATTTTCATGCCATGTTCATTGAACGATATAAGGACTCTTATCCATCATTAAATTTAGTTCAAGACTGTTGCAAGCATTCTTATAGTTTTATTGAAAACCTTGAGAAGTTTTATGAAGATGATAATTTCATGGATGAAGAGATCATGGAAGCCCTGTATGAAAATCCGTTTCAGCAACACACAGAAATCTTAGAGGATACTTGTCAAGATCAACAGGTTGAAAATGGCCATATGCCTGTAATTGATGAAAGAGAAGAGCTTGTTTCAGATCTGCCCACAGAAGACAGCAGCATGCAACCCATCAAAGAGAGCTCTGCTGTTGAGATCATAGGCAAAGTTTTGGATTCAGATGTTCACGAACGGAAAGGTGAGATCTTTATGCAAGTAAGTGATGAATCTCCTTTCAATAATTCAGTAATAAATGATAGTTTGAGTGCACTATCATATGAAGATAATTATTGTTTAAGCAGAAGAAAACAAAAGGCATTGTCTCCTTTATCTGAAGATGAGATAGATCTACTTTTGAGAGGTCTTGTCCCAGCTCAAGTTAATGTAGAAATGCAGTGTGCACATGGTCAAGAAGATGATGGTGGACCTTCTTCCTCTTCTGAAAAGGAAGGTTTTGTTGTTGAAACCATAGACAAAGCTTTTGATCCAAATGTTCTCATGCCATCAGAACAGAGCCTGCATGAGGAGGTAATTCAGTCAGTTCATGAAAAGCAAGTTGACATCTTCATTCAAGTAAGTGAAACAATTCCTTTGGATGAATTTATGGTAGATGATAGAAATGTCAGTTTTGCACTTCAAGGATCAGCTGAAGTTTCTTTCCTTATGATTGAAGAATGTAACAAGGAACTTGATAATTTGGTTATGATACCATATGAAGATGACCTACCATATTGCCAAAATACGGAAGATCATAGCATTCAGGATTCCATTTCAGATTCTTCTTCATATGTTTCATGTGCTGAAATGCTTTTTCAAGAGGAGATTTGCTCATCTACCTGTTCGGAGTTTTTTGAAGCTTATGAGCATACTTTTACTAAAGCACATGATGAAGGTAGATTGGACTTTGCAGCAAAGGAAACCTTGTTATTTCAGCAGGAGGTGGCAGTGGCAAATCTTCATGTTTTCCAAGATCCTCTAGAAAGTTTGTTTCAGCCAACAGTGATAGTGTTTATTGCAGTGTTCAGTGACGAGGGAGATCATGGTCAGCTATGTTTTTGGATGCCCAGTGATAGGTATGTATTGTTGACCAGAAGATCTAATCAGGAGAATCAATCAAGAAGGCATCTGCTTGATTTGTTGCATTGGCATTTTGATATAGTTTGATGTATATTGTCTTGTAAGAAATACAGGCGGTTGTCATCATGATTTCAAATATTGATGGACTGCTGCCCTTCATAAGATTTGTAAGTTTTGTTTTATGTCGGTCATGAGTCATTTGAGTTTGGTTTTTTCAAGTTATTTCAGTTTACCATCGAGTAAGTTTGAGTCAAGCTTCAGTAGTTTTCACTCAAGTTTTCATTCAATAAATGAATCAAAGTCTTGTGTCGTTTGCCAAAATAATGACTCCATTGCCCAATGGATAAGGCACTGGTCTGCTCTCCCGGAGGTCTAAGGTTCTTGGCACCTCCAAGGAGCTACCATCCCCATTAGAGCCAATGTTAGTATCAGTCTTTCCAGCCCTCCTCTAGTGATCAAACATGCTCTTACAAAGTGATTTTAAATTGTCAAGGTCAAATTTTGTCATTTCAGTGAGTCTTCAAGCAAAATTTGGTCACTAGGCATTAGGTCTAGGGTTTGCCCAAAGGTCAGTCCATGTCATCATTCAGCTGAGCCTTTCATCATTCATAGGGTTTTGATTATCATGTCAGTGTCTAATGAGTCATTTTACATCTTGTTCATGCTTCAGTTGTGCCCAGGCAAGCTCATTTCCCTCTCCTAGGGTTTTGAAGGCAATTTCTCTTGGATGGTCAAATCATCGGCAAAACTTGTTTCCTGATGTTCATACACCTTCCCCTATCCTTAAAGTACCTTATAAAACACTTCCCATCCATTAGATCCACCAAATTCCTCATTTTTCAACAAACCCTAGTTTCTAGCTACAACTTGGCAATTTTCTAGGTTGGCCTGTGTTTTACCCTTTTGGATCCCTTCCCCTCACTAAATCTCTGAGATTCCACTTTTCCCTACTTCCTAACATCCCTCCCCACTCCCACAAATTTCCCTAAGAATTTATAAGCCCCCTATCCCCTTCATCTCGCTTCGTTTCGACAGAATTCCTTGTTTCACACATCGGGACAAGTCGCACTCAAATGATGCTTCAGAGAAATCAAAGATGAATTTTGGGAAACTAAGAGAGGCTTTTGTCCAAAACATGCCAAGGAAGAAACACATCATTCATGTTTTTCACAGGTGTCATGATTTGAGAAAAATGTCAAGAATACGGTTGCCTCAGGAGAATCAAAGACACCTCTACAAGTTACCTTGGGAAAATCAAGTTTTCTCCTATCTTGGTTGGCCAAATGATTTGCTTTATGGGTAAAAGGATAACTAGACACAAAGAGATTACCAATGAGCTATCATGAGCTCAATTTGGGGTTGAGGAAGGCATTCAAAAGTTGACTGCAACAACACTCTTCTTTCAGGCATCCTCATTTGGCACTTTTTGACCAGTCTTGGAAGATTTGACGTTTGACAGGTCAAATCAACTTCAAATTGAAAAATTCCACCTGGGTTGGAAATTAGACTCAAAAACCTTACCAACAAGCCATCTTTCGTTCGATTCCGACACCAGGAAGGCCATCAAACAATGCTATGAATGTGTGCGACCACTCAGGTTCAGTGCGCGACCACTCAGAGCAGGGGCGTGACCACTCAAGCTGTCTTCTACAGAACCACTCCAAATCGACTAAATTTCCCTCTTGCTTGCTAAATTGATCGAGGTAGGCACTCAATTCATGAATGATGATATGGATAGTGAAAATCATGATGTGTGTCATGGTTTTATCATTTAAAGTTGCAAGTGAATGTATTAATATGGTCGTTGCTAATGTTTGTAAAATGCTAGGGTTTTGTGACTGTTTCAAGTGTTTATTGTCCCATTGATCCCTTCCTTTTTCCACTCTTTCATTAATAATCATGTTTTCATCTCTTTCCTATTTCATTTGCACATAAATGTTGCCCTACCCCCATTCCTAAGTTATAAACCCTACCCCTCTCACAAGCACTCAAACCCTAATTCCCTCTACCATACACATGCAAAAAACTAAAACAAAAAGAAAAGATACATTGTAAAGACTGAAGAGAGTCATGTAAATTTAATGTGCTGTATATTTAAAAGCATGTACAAACCTCTATATATCCTTGACACCCTCTTGATACATGAAACACTTTCCCTTCATGTGAAAATGATGAGTATGTACTCCTTAATGTGCATGTAACCTTTAAAGAACAAAAGGAGCAGAATTTGCCTTATAACACACATGAACTCCTCAGTGAATTTGGTGTATGGTGTCCCTATGTCCCTCTTGATTCATGTATGCCCCTTCCATGTTCATTACCATACATGTTTTGTCCCATATGAGATGTTCTTGGCAAATGACTTCCCAATGTTAAAACTGTTCTTATATGCATGACAATGTGTAAAGTTTCCCTTGAAAATTCCCTGTTATTATCATATATTCCCATTCTTTGTTAAGAAGTTCCCTCCCCTAACATTCCCCTCATGTTTTTTCCCCTTGAAACAGCATAGAGTTCAGCATTTTTGCAGGCAAAGACAGCAGTTTACTTTGCCCACTTTGCTCCTAAACCATGTCAGACACCCAAACCTGTGAGAAAAGTGATGACCAGTTTTCTTCTACAGAGGTTGAGGTACAGCGGAGGCCTCGTAGGGGGGGCAAAGGTGGTCATCATAAGAGAGAGGAGCCCACCTCTTTGACAGATTTACAAGCTTATCCTACGGCAATCTCATGTTTCCAGTACAGTTGGTCAAGGCACAAAAACGAGAAAGAAGACCAACCCGCTCCGTATCTTGGCCGAGGCTTCTCTAACTCATCATGACACTCATTAGCATCCTCCTAGCAGCAAACCCAAGAAATTTTGAGAGTTTTGAGGCATTTTCGGCATTTTTGAGAATGTTACAGGTTTTTGCCATTTGAGTGGTCTCACCCCGCGCGCGACCAGTCATGGGGATAGCTCAGAACAGGGAAAACTCTACATTTTTGGAATTTTCATGCAAAAATACACTTTCCTATGGATTTGTTTCAGATTTTATGAAGATTTGGGCTCCCAAAAGCTCAAAATACATGCAAATTTTGACTTTCTGCCCCTTTTTTGAGTTGCAGAAAGCTGCCTTGGGAGAAATGACTTTTGAGGGTTCAAGTCAACTCCAAATTCATAAATTATAGTGGGGTTGGAAAGTAGACTCACAGACCTTTCCAATGAGCTATCTTGCACTTGATTTGGACACAGAGAAGGCCCTCAAACAGAGCTGTCAATGCGCGCGACCACTTAGGAAAATTTCACTGTTTTGACCAGTTCGGCCAGCAAAACACTGTTTTTACTTTGGTTGACTTTTGAGGCACGCAAATGATGGATTTTTGTGTAATTTTCATGGCACTTAGATACTTTTACTCTCCTTGAACACTTCTAGAAGTTTCCTTGATGTAAATGCTAAATATTTAATGCATGGATAGGTTTCCTAAGTTTTAGAGGCAAGTTGTTTTGACTGCCTATTATCTAGTGATTAGTTTAGAATTAGTTGAAACAGCTCCTAGGAAGCTGAGCTCGACCCCTAGAGGTGGGGAAAGGAGTTAGATCTTATATATTATGCCTTCTCTTACTCATCTTCATGGTTGGACTCTTGAGGGAGAAGCTCTATTGTATATTTCACTTGTATCTCTGCAATTTGAGGAAAAGGAAGGCCAGGGTTTTGCAGACATCATTGGGATTCTTGTGGACTCTTGTGTTGATGGTGTGTTCTCTTATTGTAATTGTAAGTGTGTTTATGTTTTCCATATCTTTCTTTACTGTAGCTTATTAAACAAATGAAGTGATAAAGTTTGAATTCATGCATGTCATGCTCAGCTTTCAAATTTGTTTAATGCTTATGTTTTCCACTGTCTAAAGAGGATTCAAAGTCATTGTTTTCCCTCTTTAGCTTCTCCTCTTTCCTCCTTGATCATCCATCTCAGCTAAAAGCACCAGCACAAACTCCTACCTTACCCCAAAGACCCACCTGCAAAAACTGAGCTCAATCCCCGCACCCTAAATTGCAGATCCTCAACTTGCCAACAAAAAACCGCAAAAAACCCCCAAATCAACTTTCAAATCAGTTTACTAGCCTAATATATGTATTACCTTGATTGGTCATCTCTTCCCATTGAAAAATTTAACGAGATTGACTAGATAGAGCCTTCTCATACCCCGTAGGGCTAGCTACGAGGTGAAATGGTTTGATGTTGCCTTGAAGGTTTGCCTTTCTCAGCTTGAAGTGAAATCTCAAGCGCTAAAATTTTGTGTAAACTGTCTTAACTTGAGACAAGAGAAAACTTGTGTATTGTCTTTAAGCGGGTGTCTCAAATCGAATTGTCTTAAAATATTGTCTCTATAAAGACAATATATAACAAAATCATTTTTGTCTCTCCAAAGACAATTTCATTTGTGTCTCTCTAGAGACAATATTTGGGATTCAAGAAATATTGTCTTTAAAGAGACAATGTCATTGATCCTAAGTATCGTCTCTCTAGAGACAATAAAAAATTACATTGAAAGATAATAATACATCACTTTTGTCTATTTAGAGACAATATAAAATAATGAATCTAGAAAAATATATCACCATTGAAATAAGCTAATATTCAAAGTATTTAATTAAAAATAACTATAATATCATTGATTAATTCATATTAAGACACAGTGGAATTAAACCACTAATCTTCTGCTTATAAAGAAAGTTCTCTACCATTGAGCTAGCACCCTTTAAAGAATTATGTGAGAGTTATGATAGTCTTTGAAATTTCATATATGGGCATTGATTTTAAACTAGCAATTTCACCGAGAGGTGCAAAGGAATGTCAATAGAGGTAGCAATGTGGAAGCCAATAAGCAAGTGAAATATATGGAAAGTGAAATACAATCGAAATTTGAGTTTCTATATATCTTCTAAGCATGTAGCAAGGAGGTTAAATTTAAGAAGAAATTTACACTAACATAAATATCCCATAACATTGGAAATATTTATAGGCACAAAGTATATCAGCATTTCAGAGAATCCCAAAAAAAATGGAAATTTTGTAGAGATGTTACAAAAATCCAAAGGAACAATGGAAATCATGTGTTTACTAATGTTGGGGATGTCCAATCGCCCTTGATCACTTGGTAATGTGCAACTACAAAAAACACAAAGACACCATATCAATCATTTTTACCCCACCTTGCTTTCCCAATCAAACTTTTGGAGTACATGTTCCAGCATTTTATAGGCTAATTGACCTCTACTTTCTTAAAATTTCTTGAATTTGATTCATTAGTGCGTACTTTTCGAGCATTAGGATTGAGCACCTTGATCACATATTATTAGGAATTATTTGGATTAAGTTGAGGGCTCTTACAAATTGTATCAGTAACTAGATTCAAAATAAAAATAGGAAGCATATTGATGAAATTTTGGCTATTGATAAAATACTTGGTACTTTGGCTTATCATTCACATGTAGATTATTTCTCGGTGGTGCATCAATTATGATTTTTGGATTTAAAAAAGAGGAAGAATGCAAATTTTCAATTATAGGATGAGGAGTGTAAACTAAAATTTCATGCTCTCTAGGTATTGAGAGGAGACAATAATACAAAATTGTTTGATAATTATGCAACGAAGCGCCGCAGGGAGAACTCTAGTTGGAAAATTCAAGATATTTATGGTAACTTCTTATCTACCCTTCTTGACATTGAGGATGAGGCATTGAGATATTTTTTCAATAAATATTGAGTTAGAGCAGAGGTGGATATTGTACAACTAATGGGGGTCATTGATTCATATCCGACTATTTTTTATGCTAACATAAATACTATGTTATTTCATACCATTACAATGGAAGAATTGCAGGCTACGATGGAATCCTTTTCTCACGATAAAAGCCCTTGGCCTGATGGCTAGCCCATTGAATTATTTTTACACTTCAAAGATATTATGTGCACCAATATATTGGCGACTACATAATAATCTCGAAAGATTGGTTATATCCTTGGAGATATTAATTCCAATTTCATTATATTGATTCTTAAGGTTTCACATGCATCAACTTTTGTTGATTACATGCCTATCTCTCTTTGCAACATCTTATACAAATTTATTTCTAAAATCATTATTAATAGACTAAAACCTACACTGTCACATGGTATCTCCCAAGAAGAATTGGATTGTATGGGGACCTTGTAGATAGATGGAATATCTACGCCCTATACCTTGAACATGCGAGCATGTTTATCACTAAAAAGGAGGATAAATATGTATCGAATGACAATTTGGTGATGGGTCAAAATAAAGGGAAGAGAGGCATATTGTTACATTCCCCCTGCCCCCTGTTCTTTATTCCTCCATAAAATTGTTTATGCAAATATGGAAGTGGAATATTCCAACAAAGCTACAAGTCTTGGCTTGCCTCATTTGGAAAAATATAATCTTGACATAAGACAATTTTTTCTGTAGAGGACACAGTGGGATTAGTTGTTATTTAAATTGTATGGGGTAGATGGAAGACCCAACTCATTTATTTCTTTGATGCTCCTTTGACAAATTATTTTGGAATGGTGTATTTAATATGTTGCATTTACAGGAAGATTGGAACTGCTCTTCTATGGTTAATTGTATTCAGGGTTGTATAATTGAATATAAAACATTCAAACCACTCATCTTTGAGAACAATTTTCCTACTATCTGGAAGAGGTGTGTTTGCATCATGGCATATTATAGGGAAGCAAATTTTGGTAGATGCGCACCTACTCTGAGACTCATTTGTCCTCCACTAACTTTCACACCCTTTTTGAAGGGTTATTTCGATGGTGCAACTAGGGATGGGATTTGCGATCATGGTTACATCATCATTTTGGCAACCACTATGTACCATATATGCTGGAATGGGAGTAATGGGAAAAATATACGAGATGGCATTCTAGCACTTTGGCGAATTATTTTTTATGCATGCAAGTTTGGGTTGGTACAATTGGAAGTCTTCGGAGATTTACAAGAAGTTGTGGAGTGGGTTTCTAATAAATATACTTTCTTCCTGTGACTCCTTTTCAAATGGTTGGGTAGAATTCAGAAAATCACGGAACACTTCACTAATATGAAAATTACATATACATGCAGGGAATTCAGTTCGATTTCCAATAGGTTATCTAAGGATGGTATTTTTCTACCTTTTGGTATGTTAGAGTACACATTCTATACAAATTCCATCTATCAACATAGTGGAAAATTTTCCATTCACCAAGCATTAGTCCTTGTTACTACAAATCATGGAATGTTGGGTTAAAATATGTTTTTTCATAAGACGAATATGAGGAACAATGATTATAACTACCTTTTTAAGGTTTCTTTTTTATTAAGGTATAAGTATTGGGATACTTTCTTAAACTGCGGAGGTATTTTGATGTAATTTCTTTTTGCCATACAACATTCCAACTAAATTTGGATGGACATGTGACCTATGATATATGTAAACAACATGTTATATCTAATATAACACTAATTTATTTATTTTTATTTTTTTTCGTGAAAAAAAGAATAAGGTAAAAGAAGGCAATGAGGTGAACACTTGAGACAGAGCTTTAGTTGTAGTTTGATCACGAGCTTTTGGCTCCAAAGGAAGAACGTCAGGAAGTTTTGGAGTAGCCACAAGCAAAGGAGGAGAGAGTCGAGACATCCACCCAAGAAAAGACATCCAAAGAAGGAAGGAAGCAGAATAGGGAAGCTAACATATTATTGTAGGATACTAAAGAGAATGTGGGAGCACAAACATCACAATGCAGGAAAAGAAGGTCACTAGATCGATACATTGGCTACATGGCTTTGATGAGTGATATTATAGAGACAGAGGCATCATCATTCGAGGAAGATGTAGAGTAACCAATATGGGTTGAGGCTATGTTAGAGGAATATGATTCCATTGTCAGAAACAATGTTTGGGAAGTGGTCCATTGATGAAGAGACAAATCAACGACTGTTTTGAGATAGATTTACAAGGTAAAGCATGCAACATATGAAAGAATAGAGAAACAAAAGGCCAGATTTATGGACAATGGGTTCTCTTAGGTGGAGGGAATTAACTAAGAGGAGAAATTTGCTCGAGTAGCAAGGTACTTGTCAATCAAGTAAATTCTAGCATTGTCAATGCAGATGGGGTGGAAGATCCACTAGATGAATGTGAAGACAACATTCCTGAATGGATTTATTGAGGAGGAGGTGTATATTGAGAATTTATAGGGATATGAGACCTTTGATAGAGATTCACATGTGTGTAGACTCAAGCGAACGTTGTATGGACTCAAGCAAGCACCCAGTGCTTGGTATACTAGGATCAATAACTATCTCATCGGTTTGGGCTGCACCAAAAGTGAAGCAGATGAAAACCATTATGACATTGTGGTAGAAGGTAAATTATTGATTATTATTTTATATGATGATGAATTATTCCTTATTGGTGATGAGGATCTAATCATATCTTGCAAGGAGGACCTTGTAAGAGAGTTTGAGATGAAGGACATAGGCCTCATGCACTACTTCCTTAGATTGGAAGTATGGAAAGGATTTGGAGAATTGTGTGTCTCTTAGGGAAAGTATTCCAACGTGATACATCAGAGGTTCCACATGGAAAAGTGCACACCATGGAAACTCCTCTAGATGGAAATTGGAGGAAAGATGATGTTATTTTAGGTGAAGTAGTGGAGGTTACCATTTACAGGCAGCTTGTGGGTTCACTTATGTATTTGGTGAATAAACGATCCAACATGGGTTATGAGGTTAACCAGCTTAGTCAAGCAATAGTTAAGCCATCCAAACTATATTGGAAGGTAGCAAAACATGTGTTGAGATATCTCAGAGGCACTACTAAGTTTGGTATTTTGTATAGACAGACAGAGGGAGTGAAGCTGCAAGGCTTCATAGATGCATATTAGGGAGGGAGTCCATTAAATAAGAAGAGAACTTCAAGAAGAATTTTGAGTGTTGGGTCCACAATAGTTTCTTGGTACAATAAGAAGTAGAGATATGTCACGACATTGAGCTCAACAGAAGAAGAGTATATGGCTGCAAGTCAAGCAACATGTGAGTCTATCTGAATGAGAAGAGTTCCTTTTGGGTTATTTTTCAGAGGATGGATGCTATAGCTATTTAGTGTGAGAATCCGACTTGTATCAAACTCTCTAAGAATCTAGTATTTCATGATCGATCCAAGCATATAGATATCTGGTATCACCATCTAAGATATTGTGTGCAAAGGTGAATTTTGTTGTTGTAGTACATTCCGATAGAGGAACAAGATGCAAATATTTTGACAAAGGCCTTGTCTAGAGGAAAATTTGAGTTCCATAGAATATGGATTGGGACATGTGATAATCTATTTATTTATCACAGGGAGTGTTAATAATGAAACAAGAAAATTTAGTTTTGATATTGCCTTGGTCAAACTAGATTAAAATTCGAATTTCTATTTCAACAGAATACTTGGAGGTAGTTAAGTAAGGTGACATGGATCTTGTCATTTATTTAATTTGAGTTATTGTGAGTTTAGCTAGTTCTTACTATCACAAGAACTAGTGGAGGTCAAGTTGTGGGTGTAACTTTTTCAACACTAAGTGATCATCAATCAACCCAAAATATTTTTTTCACATAGAAAATTCAACTCAAAATATTTTTTTCACACAGAAAATTCCAGTTACCTAGTTGAGATTAGATTTCAAGAGTAACATACTATTAGTTGTAAACTAAGCCAAATCGTACAACTAATACATGCAATCATGCAGTTGCATGACATCACTCTTTTTTTTTTATTTCTCTTCTATGTTGTAGTTTGTGTGATACGGTGTGATTTCTCTTCGTATGTATGTGACGGTTGCTTATGCCTAACAAGAAAGAGGGTGGACGGTGTGTGATATGGTGTGATTTCTCCTCGTATGTATGTTACCGTTGGTTATTCCTAACAACAAAGAAGGTGGACCCTGCGAGACATTTCATGGACGAAGCCATTCATCATGAACTCCGTGGGCATCTCGCATGGCTCATCGAGAGGAAATTCATT